>VRLP01009685.1:0-11955 GCA_009660295.1 Lophius piscatorius
ATATTTTTTATTGATGCTTTTATCTGCTTTTACTTTTTAGCACTTTGAGATTTGATCCAAATGTAAAGTGCATTATAAATTAAATGTATTATTATTATTATTATTATTATTAATATATATAGATAATAATAAATAATAATACATTTAATTTATAATGCAGTTCTTACAAGAGTAAGCAATAGAGTAAGAGAGGCTGCTGAGATGCGACAGTAGCTTCCTTCTATGGATATCTTAGCACCGAGCCACCAACTGCTCTTGAGCCATTATGGAAGTAGGCCTCCCCACATATTCTTCATATAGCGCCTGTCAGGGCCTGGTGTTATAATAGCATTCCAGAATGACTTGTTCTAGTGGACCATTTGTTATCAGGTTGCTTTTGGCTATTAGCAACTTCTTGATCACGACTACACAGATGTTTACTGTAAGAGTGATTGATTAAGTGCAGTAGAAGGTAGCACTTGTCTAGGGTTTGTGTAATTATTGCAGTTGAGAGGTAATGAAATCATCAACACATCCAATATCTCAGCACGGATCGTAAACTGTTGATGCAGCACAGTGCTGCTATTACATGCTGTGTTTACTTCTGCACCATTCTTGACATTAACAACGCTCCCATACAAGAGCCTGAGCAAAAGCATGTGTGTTAAAATATATAAACCTTCCTCTACTGAAATGGGATGTGTTCAACTCAACCCATTGATTCTATTGTAGACTGCATCTGAGTGCATTAAGCAGGTGAGGAGTAAAAAAAGTGATAAATGATTCAGCAGCTAGGCATCTGAGCTCTGGTAGCCTAACTCCCATTAATGAAGGCCAAGGTTCCCTCCACCTCATCAGAGAAGTGGTCCAATGAAATATTAACATGAGTTTGACAGTATTATAACACAGAGGTACAGTGCAATGGGCCTGACCTCACACAAAAATAATCAAGGAAAAAAACGGAGAATGACAAAATATTGCTGAGTAAATTAAGGATTCAGGTAATACTCACCTCACAATCTGAGAAACTGAGGCAGCATATCTCAAGTGAGCTGATGTCAACACAAATGGCTTTAAAAAAATGTCTGAAGATGAATTTGATATATTTACACATACTGATCAAGACTTTTCTTACATTTATTTAGATGTAGCTTTGAATTATAGTATCTGACCATACTGTCGAATAGCATGGTGAATTCTCATGAAGGTACTAATTTGTTTGAGAAAGCATTTGGTAGTTAACACCATAAGTTAGCACCATTCATTTTTCTTACAGGCACCAAAAGCTGATAGTTGTATTAGTTTCAGAGCGATAGATTGCACATTGTCAGGTAACGCAAATGAATTAAAATATGTCACGCTTCAACTTTTTTGCCTCTTCATCCAAAGAGAAAGGGTTTTCTTTTTCCCCAATTTTACACACATAGAAAACCATCTTCATGCTCACATTCACACCTACAGGCAATTTAGAGTCACCAATTCACTTATAATGCACGTTTTTGGACTGTGGAAGGAAGCCCGTGTACCCGGAGAAAACCCACACTGGAAAAATTAATCATCACATTGTTCAAGTTTTAGTACTTGCATCTATTTGATTGTATTTAAACAATCATGTTTTTAAAAGATATGTATTGAAATTTCATAAAATCAGCATAAAAAAATGAAAAAGGTTTAAATATGTCTTACTCTAGAAGAGGCAGGATTCAACTGGTCTAAATTTGGTTTATTTAAAACACATGTGGTTTGCTACTACATAATCCAGATGCATTGGAATGTTACATGTAATTGAAATATATAAAGCTTTAATATTAGGCTGAACTATATTATTACATGCAAACACAGGAAAAAACTCGCCTTAAAAAGAGTCGTTACTTCTCATTAAGTTTGATTGATCTACAAGAACGTTGTGTATATTTTAAGCCTATATACGCTCCAACATATAGGTTAAGTACCCTTTTTAGGATTGTTAGAAACGATGGATGACATATGACCAACACGTAAGCGACACGCAAATGCATTGTTGATTTTATAAAGAAACTTAAAGTCATGCCTATAGAAACCCTCCACCCGGTCTCTCCCCATTTGTCGTGCTGGTGTCAGAGTCACACACATGAACTAAAAGTGGACTGAACCAAATGTGGTAGATTAGCTGCGGGGACTCGTCAGAAGTGGATAAACTTTATATTAAGTTACGCAAGACTTTGAGAATTATGATGAACTGTGTGTCTGTACACAAGAATAACACTTGTATCTGCTGAGAGTTTCTGTAATCTCATATCACTGATATACACTGTAGATCACAGAAAAACTTCTGGATCAGACTGACAGTATTTCAAATGTGGAACAAATCAATGAACGAAACATACTGTCTGAGAAAACCCAAAGGTACAGATAGAGAGTCAAGACATTATGAAGCAATCAGGATGTTGGTTTGAATGTTTCAGGATTGGTGGGGGTGGTTTATTCTACCACAACATATTTGTGGTCACAGTATTTCCTTTTTCTCTTTCTTCTTCAAATCAAGGCCCCAAGAAGAACCTGTGGTTGCTTGGGATTGGAATTTCTTACTAATCTTCTAATGTGAGACAAATCCTAGACTTTGAATTTCAAGACGGAAAAAAGTCTGTTTCGGTTAATTTCTATTCATTTTGTTTGTTCACACTGCAATTCCATGGGTATTGACCTACCACTGCACACAGGAACAGTTAGAGACTAGCTGGCTAAGTGAGTGTTTAAATAAAATTTCTGAATAAACATTAGAAAGTTTTTGAGTCGTCCCTAGGCACCCCCATCTGAAAAAAATATAACTTACAGAATCAGCCAAAATCCAACTTGTAACCATGTAATCAGAAAAATTAAAAAGATAATTACTTTTTTTATGATAATGCATTTTCAAGTATGCCAAAGTATATGCATATAACACTTTGTGGAGGTTTAACATGGAGCTGCAGGAGAGAGTGAGGTGTGGGCTCACAGGAGCAGTGCCAGGTGATGTGACTGGACCAGCTGATTTGAGTTAGCTAATCAGACGTCAGGATTCTTCCGCAGTATTACCAGGGTAGGAAGACAACAAGAGAGAAAAAACGTAAGAAAGAGCTAAATAGCACGTGGAAAAGTTCGGTCAAGCCCCGAGGGAACCCCACAGGTCATCGGGGCTGTGGTTGAAGAGTATTCATCTTGGTGGACTGAGAAACTCCAATCAGTCAGGTAAGACTGGAACCACTGAAGGGCAGATCCTTTGATTGACTTGATGAATTATGAACGCTTGGTCCTCCTCGCAGTGTCTTTCTTAAACTAACCATAAGACATTTTGAACTGAAATCAAAACTTTGTAAGCCCTGTTCAGTCAATTATATGTTACATATTTGCGTTGTTGTCCGTAACAGTATGTTTAAAATAAGGATATCTGCCTGCAGAAACCATCAGGCCACGTGGCCTTATAAGAGAACCCACATATGTAGCAGCGAACCTTGCTACACTGGCACCAGGGACCAACACACTAGGTGACAGAGCCACCGCAGCCAGTGACACGGCTGGCTTAGATATTTAGGGAGATCAAGGCTCCGCACCGGCAGCAGGCGGTAGTGAACTGGCAACAGGTGGAAGCATTCTTTGACCAATTGGGGAAACGGACCCAGCTGATGTTGAGGCTGAATCTGTTTCGCTTCCCTCACTCGTTACCCTCGCTCGCTAAGATCATCAGGCACACCAACAGACGATTCCCAGTCCTTTCTGGAGGGGCCAGCAGCAGCATGCAACTAGCCAACAACAGAGCAGTGTGCCTGCTGCCCCTGTTCTTGCGGAAGCCCTCAGACAGCAGAGCTCAGCCTGCCAGCGCCGTTCCTGACCCACAGAGGGTTCCTAATGCAAATGGGACACTTCCCCCTGGGAATGTCCATTCATGGAGGTCAGACAGGTGATTTTGGGCGCATTAACACCCTCCCCCGGACTGGGAAGAACATACAGTGTTCCCGTAACAATTCAAGGGGTATATACAAGGCAATGTTGGATTCGGGCTGTACATCATCGATGATCCACTTGGTTAACCAAACCGCCTCATTGAAGACACCTTGGCCCATTAACACTCAAGGAGGTTCCATTTTTGCAGATTGGTATGGACATCATTGAGCCATTTCACCAGAGTACCCAAGCTTTGCAGTGTTGGTTGGCTACACATATTTATGTCCCAAAGCAGTACACACTATCTCAATTGTGTTGCAAAGGCTCAGTTTATGGTCATCTCCTAATTTTACTAATGCCTGTAAGAGATTGCGACAGCCGTGGCCGGGTGCCATTTGCACTGCTCTTTGACAGGAAACCGCTGGGGGTGTTCGACATAGTTGAAACAAAGCTTTGAGGAGGGTCAAAGCCCAAGCAAGAATGGGGTTCAGTACATCCTGGACCTGGAAAAAAATTCACATACTTGGGCAGCTGTCCCAGGAGCATTTGCTCAAGGCCAAGGAACACTGCCTATGCCTGTACAACTGAGGCACTAGTATAAGAGAATTTGCACCAGGAGATAAATAACTTGTATTGCTTCCATAGTGCAGCTACTAATGCTTGCGAAGTGGCGAGGACCCTGTGAGGTCACACAGCAAGTGGGCGAGGTTGTCTATGAAGCTGTGTGTTCTAAGAGGAGCAAGAAGCCAGTTCTATCACCTCAGTCTCCTAAAAGCATGGAGGGAGGTGGAACCTTGTTTCTCTGGTGACCACATTGATTGAGAGAGATGAGTTGTGTCCTGAGGGACCAAAGTTTACCAATTCTGCTTTGCTACTACCAGGGAGCACACATTTCATACAGCAACATGTTGAAACCATGTTGTATAATGTAAGAATCTTATTATCATATTTTGAAAAATGCAATATATCATCTAATAATGATTCTGGACAAAATCCTAGAAAATACTGAAGTGCAATATATTTTAAAAAGTGTTTTGAAGACAGTTTTAGAGACCATAAGCCATAATGTTTTCAGTTAATTTCCCCCTCAGAACAGCTTTCTGATCCTCTCAGTTATCCTAACTTGGCCTCTGACTCCCAAAGATGATATAGTAATACCAGTGACTCATTGTGCTTTATGAAGAGTAAAATGAATCATGAATAATGATCATACACAAAAATATTCCTCAATTCCTCTTTTCAGACTCAACACATTCAGTGTTCTTTCAGCAAAAAGAGCTCACATTCCTCAGTCCTCTTGCTACACTTTGATCACGAAAACCCCTTTAGGGTGGCACACAGATCTGGCCAGGGTGTAGTCTTTTGGACTCTTGTTCTTAAACTGTAGAACCCTCTTGACTTTCAGAGACTCTTTATCACTCTAGATCACACTATGTGATTCTTACTACAACTTAAGTTGCAGTTAAGCAAAATCCTTAAATAAAATCCATTTTAATATTGCTTGATTTTGGTTTTCATTCCTTTGGAATAGACCAAAGAGAGGCTAGAAATACTTCTGTGGAGTCTAATGGGGATCTAAATGAAGAATAAGCTAAAGGCATCACTGAACACTCCGTCTGAGGAAGGGTCAAAAACTCAAATGTGTGTACATTTGCCACCGGACGAGATCTACACTATAGCCAAATTCCAGGTGGCAGGTGGACGCTAACATATACAGACAGGTTCTGACAGAGTGCATGCTAATTTTTGCTAGCTTTAAGGGTACAGTCAGGGTTTCAGTTTAGAAATTATGTAAATAATGTATTTGAAATTAGCAAGGGATCTCTCTGGTTCTAGAGAGTTTGGGTAATTGTTTCTTTCTTTTCTTTTTTATTAAACAAATCCCAATCTTCTTCGGTTGTTTGGGTGAACCGTTTTCTGAGAAGTTCAGAAATATTTCAATGAAGTAACTTCTCTTGACTTTGCATCAAGATTGGGATTACTAGGTAATTATTGAATTCTTTTTATATGATCTTTTTTATTATTAATTCTCTTTTGCTTCAGTGTTTCTGCCACATTTCAGAACATATTTAATACTTATTTTTGATTAATGTTTCCCATCTAATCTTTGAAGGTAGTCCAGCACCTGAACATTCATAAACAGTTTTACAAAACACAGTTATCATTGGTCAAAAGAAGAAAGCAGTCCTAGGCATGTTTTCATTAAATAATAATTCTAATAATAATAATAATAATAATAATGAGTCGATAATTATATTTAGGAGAAACAGATGTAAGCAGTATTATAAATATCTCACATTATCGGAGTAGTGAACAAACAGTTAAACCAAACTCCATGGTCAAAAAAAGTCTGCTTCTTCACCTGTGCAGAGTCTTTGACAGAGATGAGGGCAGAGCAGAGCGGCTTCCCTCCACTGCTGGAGATCATGTTAAGAACACAGAAGAGGCCCTCCCTTCACTCTCATTTGTTGTTCACTAACAGACCCGAGAAAAATTCAATTGGGAATAGCTAATGAATCAAATGAGCATCTAGGTGTCACTATAGCAATGAACGTAAAGATCAGCATGCCATCAAGGCTGTAAATTTGAATTTCTGCAGTCAACATAAACACCATTTGTGCAGATGCTGGGTTGCAGAGCACATCGTTCAGAATGGTAATCACATTATGCTCGATATGCTAACATTCTAACTTCAGCTGGATATGAAAACCGGTTAACGTGAAACACAGCTGGAGTAATGCAAGTTCCCCGTTATCCCACTTTATGACAAACACTCCAAGAAACATTGCTCTGAACCAATGCTATGCCTAATTAAGAAATCATATAAAACTAAGCAGGGATCCCTAAAATCTGTCTGTAGCAGTTAAAGTGTGTCTTGATTCCAGTTAAGTAAATTAATGGTGCTATTTTTAAATGTGAAACTATTCATGATTAAACCCGGCAACTGGTAAATACTGCAAATTAGAAAAACATGAAATCAATATAATATAAAAGATCTGACACGCGTATATTTTTTTGTTTACTTTATCTTGTTTTGCTGAGGTTTAGAGTTGTTTTATTGATTAAAGTATTGATTTCTAATTTCAAGCATTTTATTGTTTTCATCTCATCATATATAAAGAACAGAAACGTGTTTATCGATCTGATCCAAGAATTTATCTGATTAGAGGTGCACCGATCAATCAGCCGGCTGATCAATTGGCACCGGGAGGCTTATTTGGATATCAGCCTCATTTTGGCCACTTCCGTGCCGGTTACACACAAATGCCGCACACAAACACCAAGCATGAGCTACCATAGCTACAAACCTCTCACCGGCTTCCTTCATCATGAATGAAGAAAACACAAAGCTCGCAATTTGATCATCAGAAAGACCAAAATATGCTTTAGAAGAACAACTCCAAAAATGTTTAGACACTTCAAAATTAATCACCCCGAGGAAAATACTATTAAATACATATTTCAAGAAGCTAACGATGGCAGAGTGGCTAAAGCTAGGACGAGAGCAGAGCCAGCCACTAGCCCTCTGTATGTATGCAGTCATTTATTTACGGAGCACCTGCTGTCCTTTAAGAAAAAAAAAATGTCATTATATCTTTTGCGCACAAGATAATCCATCACAGTCTATTGATGAACGACGCAAATATGTAACATATAATGGACTGAACAGGGCTTACAAAGTTTTGATTTCAGTTCAAAATGTCTTATGGTTAGTTTAAGAAAGACACTGCGAGGAGGACCAAGCGTTCATAATTCATCAAGTCAATCAAAGGATCTGCCCTTCAGTTGTTCCAGTCTTACCTGACTGATTGGAGTTTCTCAGTCCACCAAGATGAATACTCTTCCACTACACGACCAGGACGACTTGTGGGGTCCCTCGGGGCTCGATTTTGTGTCTCTTGCTATTTTCCCTGTATATGCTGCCTTTGGGGTCCATTTTTAAAAAGCATAAGGTTCCCTATCAATGCTTTGCAGATGATATTCAGATCTATCTGTCTATCAAAACAAACAGCAAGTGTCTATGCGCGCCTTGTGGAACTGTATTGATGAAATAAAAGCCTGGCTGTTGATAATCTTCCTTCATCTAAATGAAGGTAAAACAGAGGTTATTGTGTTCGGAAGGGCTGACTTCTGGGACAATCTTGAAAACTCTCTTGGCCCGTTAGCGCCCTTCGATAGACCTTTTATTAAAATCCTTGGCGTTGTCCCTGACAATGCTTGATCTTTCAAGCTGCACAACCAAATTAGCACAGTGGTTAAAGCCAGCTTTTTCCAGCTAAGGTTCCTGGCCAAAGTGTGATGTATCTCTCTCCCAAGGATTTGGAGAGAGTCATACATGCCTTGATTACCTCGCGGCTAAATTATTGTAACTCTTTATACGTTGTTGAGGAGCTGTCATCTCTTGGCCGTCTACAGCTGGTACAAAATGCTGCTGCCCGGCTATTATCTGGAAGTAAAAAACGTGACCACATTACTCAAATACTGGCTCCTCTCCACTGGCTTCATCTGCGGGATAGATTTGAAGATCTTGCTGCTTGTTTTTAAGCCCTTAAATGGGTCAGCACCGTCCTATATAACTGAGCTATTGCACCTGCATTCTCCAGTTAGAGCACTGCGTTCTCCTGACCAGATGCTCTTGGCCACTGCTCGGTCAAAACTAGGAACCAGAGGTGACCGGGCCCTTGCAGTAACAGACCCAAACCTCTGGAACAGTCTACCCATTCACATCAGAGCGGCACAGAGCCTTGATATTTTTATATCTCTGGTGAAAACGCACCTTTTTTCCCTGGCTTTTAATTCAAGTTGATCTTTGACATTTCTATTAAATCTGCTCATTTCAATGTTTATTTTAATGCGTATTTTATGTTCTTTATCTTACTTGATTTTAAACTGATTATTCAAACTGCTTTTTATTCTATGCAACCCGACTTTGACTTGACTTGAAGTCAGAACATATACACACCGTCGACCAACCTTACTTCCACTTTAATCCTTCAAAATAAGAGCACTTAAAATCCACTACTCAATATGGTTTTGAAACATTCAAGAAAAAAAAATCGGAATCGGACAAAATTGGTATTGGGCGGTCAGAAAAATTGCAATGGTGCACCTCTAAATCTTATAATCTCAAATAAATAATAAGGTTGACTATTTATTAAAACATATTTAAAATCACCATTTCTTAATTTCATTATCATTATTATTTATACCATTGTTACTACAACTACCTCAGGCTTGTTTTCCTTGCACCTTTACAATATTTTGATGTAGAAAGTGAACAGTGATCGTGCTTGTTTGTTATAAAAGGGTTGTGATAGTTGTTATATTTTCTATTTTCTATGTATCATAGAGGTTCCTGGGGAACACACTCATTGTGCCCTGTCCAAATACTGAAGTTTATTTTCTGTGATTTATTTATTTGCCTCTTCAGTCTCATGGCTTATAGCAGTACAGTACATATATCATAGTCAGGATTCATTTCTTTTCACATAAGTTTTTGTAATAGCATATTCTTATTAAAATCAGCCTATTAGGGGCTGTATAGTTGTGGTGATGACAGCAGTGTTAGATGCTGGCTAGATTGGAATCATTTTGAGATGAGAAACGGTAACGGTTCAGAATTTGGCTGCTCTTCTTGGTGTTTTCATGACAACCTCTCGAAGGAGTATTCTGCTTCTCATCCAAATTTAAATATATTTTTGTGCTTGACTATTTTAGGACAGAAAAATATGATGACTCGTGAATTAAGAATGTTTTTGGCAATTCTGTTCTTTAGATTATTTCAGTTTATATAAATAATAAATGTATGGACTGTGTTGTTGCTGGTACATATTTCAAGAAATTTCTAAATTTTTTGTCTGGAAGATTTTTTTTTATTTCCAGAAAGTGGATTTTTTCTGGTATATACATTCAATTGATTACAGTCTATATGTTTTCAGATCTTTTTCAGATCTGATCTTTTCATGTTTGAAATGTAGCAGTGTGAAAACAGTGTAGTAAAAATGTATGCAAAATCTTAATATTGAATCATGAACGCAAAAGGACAAACCTAACAAACACAAACTGATTTGATGGAAACAGTAAACACTGTCAATCCAGTTATCAGTAAACAAACGTTGTGTATTTGTCGGTCCTCAGTTTGCCTGAAGTCTCCTCCTCTACAGGCCCCTTTCTCATGATTCCCACTGCTTAAAGAAAATTACTTTGAGTTTTTTATGTAAGAAGAGGAGTTTAGCCGTAGACACATTAATTATCTAAAAGAAAATGTATTAATCTACGAAACCACCCAATCAGTTAATCCCTGTGAGTTGAGCCTCGCTGCAGTCCGCTACTCTGCCTGGGATTTAGACCGAGACACCACAGGGTGACTCCCTCTCAGTAGGTATCCTTTGTGGAATTGGATGTGGAAAAAAAGGATTCAATTAATTTTGACTCTTTTCCTTCCTCAACCACAGTCAACGGATGGATATTTGACATTATGCTAGATGGATGAGAGTCCGACACACTCCTCACATAAACATGAACTCTGGTCTCTCAACTTGCCCACCCTTATTTTAAACGTTGCCACAGGAACACACTGATTTCTGTATTATCACTTTAGGTTCATACAGAGCCTTACTCTTGTTGCTTCTAAGTTATGGTCTAAAGCCTGCTATGGCTGTAACGAATAATCGTTTTTTTTTTTTCAATTATTCGTTACAGCCCTTCTTATTATGGGGTGTCAGAGGCAGTTTCAGATGACGTCACTGACTAATCGACTATTAAAGTTCAACTAATTTTAACTTATTTCATAGTGGATTAGTCGCTGACGTCATTGGACACGGCTCTGACACCCCGTAATAAGAAGGAAGAAAACATTTGCACCATGGCAAAACCATCACGACAGAAAACATCTAACCCCCTCCAATCCGATCCCTCGACACGGCGAAAAATGTTGTAAACTTCTAGATTTGCAAAGTGGACCTGTCCTGGCATGGAGCCCGTCAGTAATGCTGGAGCATTTGAAGAGGAGGCACGTTGGCTCTGTAGACGATGAAGACTCGTCTCTGTAAGCTAGTTAGCTAGTTAGCTAGCTCAATGTTAAAGGGCAAAATCTTTACACTTCGGTTGGGTTTAACGTGACTTTTGAAATGTAGGGAAATGTAAATGAGGTGGAGAGTACCAAATAACTATTATTAAATCACGATTATAGTCTTCACGTTACAAATGTGCCCCTACGTTTAAATCATACACGTTGCATTGCTCAAGCATACGTTTCACATTACTGCTGCAAGTGTGTTACTGCCTGCCGAGTGCACACCTCTGCATGAGTGCGTCTCCAATGTGGGCTGCATCCAATTGTAAACGATTTTGCCTTAATCTAGTGGTTGACAACAGAATGCAAAAAAGACCTGACTGTTTTTTTTTCAACTGTTCTTTATATTCCTAAATTTACAAGGATGTTTCTATTTGGTTCCAGAGAAACTGCTGTATTTATCATTTAATTTTTTTTATATTATTTATTTAGACATTTTATTTACCTTTTGTATCAGCAGTGATATGATGCAACATGAAAGGATTGAGTTCCAATTCAGATATTACAATGTTGGTATAGTCACCTGTTTGGTTTAATAGTTTGTTATAAAAGCAGTAAAAGACATTTTGGAAAAAAGAATTCATCTTTATTGTTTTTGTTAATAATAATAATAATAATAATACATTTAATTTATAAAGCACTTTACATTTGGATCAAATTTCAAAGTGCTACAAAGTAAAAGCAGATAAAAGCATCAATAAACAATAAAATAATAACTATATAAAAGCCTGACTAAAAACCAGCAATGTTAATAAAAGTTATAGGTTCTGCTAAAAAGGAAAGTTTTAAGTCCTTTTTTAAATGTGTCAGTCGTCTGTGGAGCCCTCAGATGGTCAGGGAGGGCATTCCACAGACGAGGGGCAGCAGAACAGAAGGCCCGATCACCCATGGTGCTGAGCTTAGTCCGGGGAAGGAGGAGGCGGAATGAGTGGGTAGAACGGAGGGATCGTGTTGAGGTCAGTGGGGTGAGTAGTTCTTTTAGGTAGGGGGGTGCGTTACCA
>VRLP01009686.1:0-11953 GCA_009660295.1 Lophius piscatorius
TTGTGTTTTGTGCTGTTGGTGGGGGGGGGGGGGGGGGGGGTGGGGTGTGTTTAAACTCTAGATATGTATTTTAAAATGTTTTTGTTTTTCTGTAACTGCATTTGATGCTCAGGGATCCAGATTTCTCTGTTTATTCATGCATTTGATTATGTTTTACTTTGAATCGGATATTCACTTTATTCTGTTTTAGGCTTTTTGGGTTCGACAACAGCCGTATATACGATATAATAAATAATGGTTATTTATTATACTATTGCTGAGTAGTATTTTATTTATGAAGAGTATGTTTTTTCTTAATTTCTTTTTTTTTTTTAATGAATTTTAATATTTTGACTTTTAGTTGTGATGCACCTTGTAAATGATAAACGTGATGGTCTGAAGTATATATAAATATATATATATAGCTTAACTACAGATCTATACTCTGAATATCTGAATATGTGGAGTCCGTTCATCCAATCCACCTCACACCTGTTTTAAAGAAATCCTCTGTGTTTGAACTCAGTTCACCTGCATGTGAAAAAATAAAACTCCATAAAGACATTTGTTTGTTGACTTTGTTCCTTTATAAACAGATTTTCTACTATAGAACTTGAATGACACTCATAATCTCGTGACACGCAGTGATGATATACATTCCAAGTCCATTATCTTTATGGCCAGTTAGCCATGATGCTGCAGCAGGTGGTCTGACAGGCATATATCACCATGGAGACAGGACGTAAAAGATGGAGGGTTGGCCGAAACATGATGATGAACCGAAGGTGACCGGATCGGGACTGCATCACCCGAGTTAACTGGAAGGATGCAAATCAAAAGGAGCATAGAGTACTGAAGGAGATAAGGGTAGCAGAAGAAGAGTCAGGACCATATTTGCTTCAATTAACTTCATATTATGTGTACAGATGAGCCATAACATTAAAGCCACCAACCCGATGTTGTGTAAATAACGTAAATATCATGCACAATTGGTGATTTTTTATGTTTTAATTCATTATTTTTACTTTATCATATTAAATATATATTCATATAATTTATCCTTTGATTGTATTTGTTGATTTATTATCTGTACCAAGCTGACGGCCTGTCCAATTATTCAATAATTCAATTTTAAAATGTATTTAAATATATTCTATATTCTATGTATTATATTATTTTGTTCATTACATTTCATCAATATTTTATTTTTTATAATTCCTTTAATCAGATTTTGTATTTGATAAAGCTGTCATATAATTGGAGAAGTATCTATTTTTAGGGCACCGGTGGACATAGTAGTAAACAGACGAAGAAGAAGAAGAAGAAGAAGAAGACGCATATAATATGAAAAATAAATCAACACATTGGCTCCACAAAAGAAACAAAATTATAAGGAGGAGGAAAACAGAGTCCTATTTATTAGGTTTATTTTGACCGCAGTGAAATTGAGCAGTGCGGTTGTAATAAAGATGACGCCGGAACGAAATCATCGTTGTTTCCCTGTGGAATCTTATTAAGGTGACACGTTCAGCGGAAGTAAACAGTCGCTTTCCTGAATGAAACTAGCGCTGTGTGCGGCGAATCACAACCGATTTAACGAGGCTGTTGATGAAAAAATGATGTCTTCGTGTGAGTTTCTGAGAGAGTTCGTCAACCAGCGGCTAACTGATGCCGCTGAAGAAATATTCCGAGTTTTTAAAACAACCGTGCTCCGGTATGAAGCGGAGATCGACCGTCAGCGCAGACTGCTGGAGCTCTGCTCCAAACCTTTCATCAGCCTGACGAGGATAGCTGAGACCGGTACGTTCCTGATAGTACTCTATTATAAGAGCGGGAAAGTGAAAGAAGTGACAGGTAAAGGTGGTAAACACTGTAAAACCTCCAAACGAAGCTCCCGATGCTTTGCGGTCAAGAGTTTGTCCCTTAGATTAAGTAAAACGTAATGTCAAAAGCAAAAGGAAAGTTACATTTGAATTTTTTTCAGCAAACTAATGACGCGTCCAGTGAAGAGAAATCAACATATTGAGCTTATAAACCAAATTGATGCAAAAGGCTAAAGTATCCCTGTCATAGATCTATGGAGATCTAGACCTAAATGGATTGAGCAGTGGCGGGAAAGACATTATTTCTTTGTACGTGAAATGAAAAGGCAAGAAAATAGTAAATGAATTGTATACTAGTGGATTTTTTTCAAAGTAAGATTATTTCTGAGTATTTTTCTGGAGAAATACTGCAACGTTTTAAAATGTACTGTACTATTATAGATCTTTTCTAGTCTAGTCTATTCACCCGATCACCCAAACATTCATACAGTGATGTTAGAGGCTGCCATGCAAGGCGCCACTTGCTCATCAGGAGTGGTAACCATTCACGCCATCATTCACACACCAATGGAACAGCCATTGGGAGCAACTTGGGATTCAGTATCAGGAGTCTTCAACATGTGGACCGCAGTGGCCGGGGATTGAACCACCAATCCTCAGATAAGTGGACTACCGATTGAGCCACCGAGGTGCCTTCATTTCTGAAATGTTCCCCTTACCATTTGAGAGGGATTATCGATAAAACAGATTATCCTAAAGAGATGAATTGGAACCAGATACCTTTTTCTATTGTTTGCCTATTCCTCATAGGCAAGGCCACAAATTCTAGAATATTTGACTTCTATTTATGGGATGTGAACGATGTATTTTGACTAATAATGTGAAATCTGACTCGCACAAAACTGAAAATGGAATTCCCAAGGTAATGTCTCGGGCCTCATTTTCTTCAGCTTATGTAGACCTGCCAGAAATGTGTCCTGATATATCCAAGTTTACGCTCATTCACGCACTAACCTTGTTAAAAACGTATTATTTGCACAGTGGAAAAAAACACAAATAGACTATGTAGGTGCCAATTTTGTAAGTTTATGTGCGTTTGTCTCGGGTTTAGTCTTCTGCAGTCTGATTGTTTTCTTTTGGTCAAACAGGCAGTCACGATAGTCTTTAATTACAAATCCGCCTTTCTCATTTTTCCAGATGATCCAAGATGTTTTTTGTGTTGACTTTCATGTCATGAACCAAATTCAAAGTCCTTGTAGGTATGTAGTACCTGGCAAAAATCTGTTTGTAATTCTTAATCCAGAGCTCCCACTCCAAAATGGCCAAACGGAGGAGAAGGTACCTGCTGACCAGCATCTTCATGAGAAGAACTCCAGTTTGGATCCAACACAGATCAAAAAAGAAGAACTCTCCCGTCCTGAGGTTGAACAGATTATGCTGAAGCAGGAGACAGAAACTTTCTTGTCTTCTCCACCTCGCGAGGATAGAGATTACAGCGAAGCAGAATCTGGTCTCCACTTAACCTCTAGCAACTCTGATGGAGCTGAAAGCCTGGATCAGAGAGGAGATATGGCTTCAAAACCAAAAGAAGGACATCAGGAAAGTCCAAACTCTGTGGCAGCTAGGAGGCCCGTAGAGTGCGACACATGTGGGAAAAGATTTAAGTACGAGTCAATCTTAACCAGACACAGGATGAGCCACACAGGCGAGAAGCCCTACCACTGCAGCTTATGTGGGAAGAGCTACTGTCGCAAAACGGAATTACAAATTCATACGAGGATCCACATGGGCGAGAAGCCAAATTCATGCAAAACCTGCGGCAAAGACTTCAGGTCCAAGAGCGCTTTGAAAGATCACATGAGAACGCACACGGGTGAGAAGCCGTACCTGTGCAAGATCTGTGGGAAGAAGACCTCCGTGTTATCTAACATGAGGAGGCACATGAGAACGCACGCACAAGAGGAGCCGCATCTACATGAAATGCACGGGAGAAGATTCATGTCTTGAGCTTCAAGGCCAAAACTCACAAGAACTCACAAGAACTGACTCAACCACGTGCTTGAAGGGGCACCAGGAGTGGGCCCATCCGGGTCGGCTTCCTCACCAGCAACCCAGCACACGATGCATTCCACGACGAAGCGTAACGTCTACACGGAGCGAGTGATGGAAAGCTGCTTTGGTGCGGCAGAAGAAAGAAGTTCTGTTAAGAAGAAAGGAAGTTCTGGTTAGGATGCCTCCTGCGCATCTCTCTCTGCAGGTTTTTCTGCGCATCTGAGAGGACAGCACGGGGTAGGTAGAACCTCAGATGGGAAGGCATTGGGATCCTCCAGAAGGAGCCGGAAAGTGTTGCCGGGTAGAGCATCGTCTGGTTCAGGGCTCCTCGACCTTCAAATGACCCCGTCTAGACACTGTCTTTTGTAAAACGCCAAGTCTCTCCCAAATAGGTGTACCATTACTCCACCCTGAGGCGTTCAGGGACCAGCCTCCTAAACAATAAGTCAATGTCCAACAGCCCTGAGGCCTGAACTTCTTCCTCCTTTTATCCATGTTGCCAGTTTGGCCTGGCCAAACACAAAAATTCATCCAGACAAGGAAAATAAGGGTGAGACACGACGACACCCTGTATAAACGCCACAGGAGCATAATGGGAGTCATCATCAGCGTTCGGATCAGCTTTTACGTCTAATTTATCAATTTTTTTATGAATTCGCTGAAAAGACCGGGAACCTCTCTCTGTGTTTTTAAAATCACGTCACGTCATGACAAGACAACAGTTGTTGTCATCAAAATATGTTAATTGGATCTTCTGGTACGAAACTCTGTTTCCCATCTGGCACCGCTGGGTGCCATTGTTGTTGCACTTCTTCGCATGCAGGACTGGTAGTAACGATTCTCTTATACTGTGAGCCTTTCAGCATCAAAACGTTACACCTCCATCCTATCCTACCACCTCGCCGGCTAAGAGGAAGAGCTGACGGCTGCCTTAAGCCAGAAGAAGAGTCACTTGAAGCCTCCTCAAGTGGAGAAATCTTTAAACCTTGATCCCTGTATACGACCCCCGTGATCTGAGCCTGTTTATCCTCACCGATAAATGAAACGTGAAAACATCAACCATGAGGGACCAGAGCATGAACCCAGAGAAGACGGAGCGGCGATGCAAACCTGATTCCATAAACAATCCCTGTGACCAAAGTGTTTTCAATAAAAAGCTCATCAGCAGTTTACATCCGTCTCATCCTTTCATATTCACATGTGATAATGAAGAGAATTCATGAGTGTGTGTCAAATATTACACACAAGTCAGTGTGTTTATGGGAACTAAGGAGGGAACAACTTTGAATGCTACAATGAAGGAATTGTGTTTCATTTCTTGGACTGTTTAAGTTTTATCTTAAAACTGTCATTTTTTTTGTTTTGGAAAATTCCCAAAAGAAACCGTAGAATATTGATCTAACTGAGTGGTTGTCGGGGTTAATGCTAATCAATAAGTATTAGTAGTGATTTAAGCATCTCTATGTGGACACAAATTGTCAGTAACTATTAAAAAAATAGATTACAAATTATGTGTGCGTTGAAAATGAATGTTCAGTAGATCCATGTATTATTCACTCTGAATGCAGAGAAAGTGTTGAAAAATGTGCTTGAGAGAAAAAAGATCCTGGAAATATGGACATGGAAATATAACCTTCTTAATGGAGGTAATAGCTATGTAGATAGACAGAAAGTTTATTTATCACCACAGGGGAAATTTATATATAGTAGTATAAGTAGTAGTAGTATAAGTATAACAAAGAAAAATAATACTGTGAATAGAAATATACATTCAAATACATAAATATTAGTAACAAAGAGGAGAAAACAAATGTACACTTAAAAACAAATTGATATAAAACTTATTTAATACAATTCAAGTAATGGTATAATAAGATACATTTAGTCCAATCTTCGTTGTTTAATATAATACTTAATAATATAATAATTAATAATTAAATGTATTATTATTATTATTATTAATGTTAATAAAATGAGAAGGATAAGGAAATCGGTTGAAACACTAATAATCAGAAAATAAAGGGGTATTGTGAATTTTTCCTATTATTCCTGCATCACGTGAACGCACCATGAACAGTGGACCGTGACGTCACCGGGAAATAAACCCCACTAGCCGCCGACATTAGCTTCATGAATTGAACTTGCAAGAGGATCATGTCGCCGCTCATGTACCGGAACACCAAATGAACCAACGATGTCTTCGTGCGAGTTTCTGAGAGAGTTCGTCAACCAGCGGCTAACTGCCGCTGCTGAAGAAATATTCAGAGCTTTTAACACAACTGTGGTCCGGTACGAAGCAGAGATCGACCGTCAGCGCAGACTGCTGGAGCTCTGCTCCAAACCGGATGTCAAGCTGACCAGGATAGGTGAGGATTAAGCGCCTTATTATCTGCAGACTACAGGGTCCTGGAGTTGTTGTAGAGAGGAACTGTAGAACGTTTGAAGCCTGATGTAGTGTTTGGTTTTGTTGGCGTGGAACCAGGGTCACCTGGAGATGACCTATCGTGTACTGGAGAGCCTAGAGGAGTACGTCTACAGTCCAACTGGACCTACTCCCGGTTTCTTCTATTATCTGTGCATCTCAGTCTAAAATGAGGCTAATTTTCAAACTAAATTTGACACAAAACAATCAGAATAAACACAAAATGCAAGTTATGAATTATCTTTTTGCTTTTTTTTTGAATGAGCTGCAAATGTTTTGTGATGCCTAAATCACCAGTTTGAACAGGTATGTTTCCCCCAGGCCTTAATAGTTTCAACATCTCCAACTGAACACACGTGAGATCTGGAAATCAGGGTCTGACATTACCGTGGAAAGAGCTTTGGCCCACCCTTCTAATCAGAACTCCTTCTTTGTAGCCACATTTGAAGGTTGTTGAGAAAGAACCCACCACAGCATCTCAATGGGGTTCAGGTCCAGACTTAGACCGGGCCACTCCAATGTTTGATTTTATTCCTACTGAGACATTCAGGGGTGGACAAACTCTTCTGTCTTGCAGAATTCATGTTTCCCCTCATTTTTGTGGCGTCACCCTGGATGAATGGATGGGATGGATGGATAGATTCTCAAAGTCCAAACACACATCATAAAAAAAAGATTTTCCGATTGAGGGCCACACACCCAACAAAAAAACATCACCTGTCCTTCCTTTATGCAGTGGGTTTATAGAGATGTCCTTTTCGCCTCTGCTGCCGTCACAGAGGGGAAACATGTCACACTTCCCCATCATATCTCCATTGCATTTATGCAGCAGGGGTGGAATAAAGGCGCATCGGGCCTCCATTAAGGTTGTGTAAAAGCAGCTGGAGAGAGAGACAGAGAAATAGTTATTTATAACAATAGGCTGCAAATAGAAGCAGTTTAGATCATTTCTCTAATAATAATATCTTTGGAAGTTATCAACCAGGTCCACAGCAGTAGGTCCAATCATAATCTATCAGAACCTGCTGGTTAACAATGCAAAAAGGCTCTGGGGAAGAAAGACAATTTAGTTAACTTGTATTAATGTAATATGAATATTCAGAGAGGAAGAGAAAGTGATGATGCATCATGGGAAGTCTCCTATATCATCCTATATCCTATATCATCGATGCCAAGGACTGTCCTAAGTGAGTCTTTACTCTAAACAATTTCAAAAAAGAAAGAATGGAACCTACTCGTAGATCTAGAGGGGGAATCTGCACCCAACCCAGATATTGGAAGATGTTTCCAGAGGAGAACGGGCTTCTAAATGAAGGTTCTGGCTCTGACTAAGGAGACCACAGTTTGGTCCAATCTGCACCCAACTTCAGGTGTTGGATGACATGTACAATTAGTGAGTGTTCTGTAACGCCACATAGTGGCCACAGGAAGAAACTGAAATCCTTTGTGTCGGGTGAAGAATGCATGAAGATCCAGAACTCTGTGGACCTGCAGGTGGCCAGCAGAGAGGCCTCAGCTGTCGCAGAAGTGCAAAGTCTCGTCCGGCTCCGCCTACAGCTTTAATTTTTTTGTTTTCTGTCTTTGCAGAGCTCCCAAATGCAGAGGAGGTTGTTCCAACTGACCAGCAGCTCCAGGAGAGGAACTCCAGTTTGGATCCAGAGCCTCCAAGGATTAAGGTGGAAGAAGAAGAAGAGGAGGAACCATGCACTAGTCAGGAGGTAGAGCAGATTGTATTGAAGCAGGAGACGGATGACTTTATTATATCGTCAATCTATGAAGGAAGTGACGACGGTACAGACCAAGAGGATCCAGAAACTGTGCAGATTAAAGAGGAGGAAGATGAGAAACTCTGCACCAGTCAAGAAGGGGAGCAGCTTGAACTAAAGCAGGAGACGGATGCCTTTATTTTTTCTTCAGTTTATGAGGAAAGTGAACCGGAAACGGATCCCCAGTTCCTCTCAAACAACTCTGATGTAGCTGGAGATGCACAGCCGAAGGAAGGACATTGCGAAAGCAAAAGTCGTAAAGGTAAAAAGTCTGTCCAGTGTGACATATGTGGGAAGGCCTTCAAGTATAAGTCCAAACTTAAGACTCACCTGAGAAGTCATACAGGCGAGAGGCCATATTCTTGCGACACCTGTGGCAAAAGTTTCAGCCAGGCGTCGATCTTAAATGCCCATACAAGAATTCACACAGGCGAGAAGCCGTATACCTGCACAATATGTGGGGAAGACTTCAGATTCAGCAGCGGCTTGACGGTCCACATGAGAACGCACACAGGTGAGAAGCCGTACCCGTGCAGCGTATGCGGGAAAAGATTCAGCCAGATGTCAGACCTAAAAAATCACTCAAACACCCACACAGATGAGAGGCAGTTCTCCTGCAACATCTGCGGGAAAACATTCAGCCACTCCAAGGTGTTGAACTCCCACATCAGAATCCACACAGGCGAGAAGCCGTATTCCTGCCAGACCTGCGGGGAAGACTTTACATTCAGCAGTGCCTTGAAAATCCACATGAGAAGATCCCACACAGGTGAAAAGCCGTACGTCTGCACCACCTGCGATAAAAGGTTTATCGACATGTCAAAACTGAAAGTCCACATCAGAACCCACACGGGTGAGAAGCCGTACATTTGCAAGGTCTGCGGGAAAAGTTTCATCGAAATGTCGAGGTTGAAAGTCCACACGAGAATTCACACGGGCGAGAAGCCGTTCCTCTGCAAGGCCTGCGGAAAAGGATTCATTGAGATGTCGAAACTGAAAGTCCACATGAGGATCCACACGGGCGAGAGGCCGTTCACCTGCACGACATGCGGCAAAGACTTCCGGTTCAGCGGGGACTTAATAGTCCACACCAGAAGAGCCCACACAGGTGAGAAACCGTACGCCTGCAAGACGTGCGGGAAAAAATACTTTGATTCGTCTCATCTGGCGCGGCACATGAGAACGCATACAGACAAGCAGACAGACGGCCTCGTTTCTGGAATAAATGCGGGAGAAGAAACCTGTGCTTCAGAAAATCTGGGAGAGCCAAGTGATCGCAACACTTGAACAAGGATTACCACCTCAAGGCTGCAAGCGTCTACCCGGCATCCGGCTTCTTCCACCTCTGAATCAGCACCATTTACAACCTCTTTGGTGACTTTTTTTTTTACCACTTAAATTAGATTTTTGTCACTACAGATAGATTGAAGTGCCAATATAGGTACTAATAGGTATGGAATTCCAAGCAACTGTTTGAAAGTGAATGGTGCAAAACCGATATGGACAAATGCCTGGATGGCGGTCAGTATATGTACACCAACTAGAGACTAAACACATCAATGTGTGAGTCATGAGAATATACATGAACACTGACGTCTCAATCATACTCAATATAAACTTTTATTGGCGAGCTTACGGACACAGATTAAACAGGAAATCATAAAGGGCAGTTCCTCCATGATTTGAAGGAAGATATGACATGTTTATGGATAAAACGAAGAAGAAGAAGAAAAAAGTTTAAAAGAAGATGCCGTCCTCATGTTACCATGTACCTGTAGTTTTCTATATACCGCAAAATTATCACGACGTACTCTACTGTCGGCATTTTTGATGTTGTTTAAACTTTGAACTCTTTACCGCCGTCCAGTGGCTGAATCTATGTAAACACAAAGGAAGCATATGGACACTGATGGACGGTCGATGTGTCGATGGAGGATCATTTAGGCTTCTTCCACATCACTATCATCATTTCTCAAATCAGATCAGGGAATCTTGACAGTTCTCATTCAAAAACTTCTGATTCTCACATCAGTCCTCTGAAACAGCAGAATCGTACTCCCATTGATGGTAAGAGTCATCTCCAACAGCAGAACATTAACGGAACGACTCATTATTCAAACTGAAATGGACATGCTGGTGCGGAATGTTAACTATCTCGTTACCATGGCGCTCGTCAGTGTCATCACTACGACGCTGACCTGTTTCAGCAGGATAATACAGCCTGCAGCGCTAGAAAAATGGTTCAGGAATGGTTTGAGGAACCCAACAAGAACAAGTGTGTGGAATTGGCCTTCAGATTTCCCATAGCTCGATCTAATAGAGCGTCTATAGGATGATGGGCATAGAACACCTTCATAGGTCCTTTGGAGTTCATGCCTCGACTGATCAGAGCTGTTTTCACGTCAGACACGTGATGAACCAGTTTCTATCTCGGATCTTCAGCTCTGCCTTCGGTTTGATCTTGAACCGCAATCCCGTGAAGAATAATTCAGCTGGAAAATAAGAAGCTAGCTCTCGGTTGAGTTATGGCGTTGGATTATGGCCAGAAAAGTGTTTTAGCTGACCTGTTACGACCTTTGTGTCACGATTAGCGTTTTATGGTGCTAAATGTTATATAACTTTGCCTCACGTTTTTCTGAAGTTATCTATTTTTCTTAATTTCATGTTACTCAATGAGCAGCTCCTGATCCTTGAAACGATCCCATAGCTTTGAAAAAATCTTTTTTACCATTTTAATGTGTGAGACTAGAACATGTGCTCCCTTACCATACTTTGGTACAGGAGTAGTACCTGATCCCAAAAAGACCAGGAAATGTTCAACCAGGAACCCGATTGGACCCCTCTACTGTCTAAATGCTGGGACCCAGACCCAATCCAGTGATTTCTCAGTATTCTACTTAACATTCTACATAACGCTGGAGACCCAACTGTTGAGGTTTGTTCACATTTCTTGCAACGCTGCTTTTTTCTTTCTTGTACAATGTCACCCCATAGGGCGGCGGCTCCAGGTAGCTTGCGGCTCCAGGTAGCTTGCGGCTCCGGTTTCCTTTTTATAGACATTCAGTACTTCTAATGACAGCCGGGGCTTCTTGAACCATCTGTTCAGGCGCTGCTCTTTTGCCCATGAAGACCTCCACTGCCCTTAAGTACAACATTGTTTTTCAAAGAATGGCCATGATTTCATTACATTATCTGACATTGCGGCAGTTTCTTAGGAACGTGTACAACTTTTGGAATCTGTGTTTTATAAGACGTTATATATCTGCATTGACGAGTAGTTCAGCTGAAGGTCTCAGAGACACTTCTGACTGTCTGGTGCCGTGATGAGTTCCTGTATGATGTATAAATCTGAATGCAATGTGTTTAAGGTAGTTGTCTTCTCATATCAGATTTTTGCTGTAATAAACTTAAGATATCCAAGAAAGTATGATTTGACCTGGACAAGTCTGTATTATTCATCTGAATGAAGATTAACTAAACATTATTAGATATAATAATACATTTAATTTATTACGCACTTTACATTTGGATCAAATCTCAAAGTGCTACAAGGTAAAAGCAGATAAAAGCATAAATAAAAAATATAACTATATAAAACCATGACCAAAAATCAGCAATGTTAATTAAAATTATAGGTTCTGCTAAAAAGGAAAGTTTAAGTCCTTTTTTAAATGTGTCAGTCGTCTGTGGAGCCCTGAGATGGTCAGGGAGGGCATTCCACAGACGAGGGGCAGCAGAACAGAAAGCCCGATCACCCATGGTGCTGAACTTAGTCCGGGGAAGGAGGAGGCGGTATAAGTGGATAGAACGGAGGGATCGTGTTGAGGTCAGTGGGGTGAGTAGTTCTTTTAGGTAGGGGGGGGCGTTACCATGGATGCACTGGTGAGTGAGGAGAGAGATCTTATAATCAA
>VRLP01009687.1:0-11950 GCA_009660295.1 Lophius piscatorius
ATTATCTCAACAATCTACATTAAGTCACAGCTATGTACGCTAAGCATTAAAGAGCTGCTGGATGATCGTACATCTATTTTGGTAAGAAGAATGAAGATTTAGTCGCATCATCACGACTTCTAACAATGAAATGACCATCATGGCACTCATTAGCTATACATTTTGAAAGACTGGCCTTTGATTCTCAACACTGTGACTCCGTGGGGAGTCACTGAGACGTCTGAATGCACATTGTCTTGCCCTAAAATACCAGCAGAGAGCAGCAGTAGCATGCTCTGCTGCACAATAATGGAGAAAGTTCTTGGCAATGATCAGACCCTGCTGAAGCCAACAGCAGGTGGTTTAAACCCGCCACAGATAACATAATAGGCTGATCCAGGAGGTGGCAGTCTAACTCTTCAGGAGAGAACTGAAGCAGGCTGGATGGAGGAGGAATGGCAATGAGATTTGGCCAGGGTCAAGTAGGTCATTGCGTTTTAGTCCGCAAATGGTATGATGTCCATACATAGTAATGCATCAGCACACCTGGAGGTCAGCTTTTTATAGCTCTGGAAATGTGAAATACACTAGAATTTTGTGAAGCAATACAAATTACATTAAGTTTAACTTCTCATTATCCTGTTCCCTATATCTCACGCACACATTCACAATGTTTCATGTTTTTTTCCCTGTCGTGTCATGCATACTGATGCTATTCCGCCATCATTATTTCAGCTTGTTTCCTGCTATAATTGGATCTCTGTTGACATAATAAACATTCATACTGACTACATTATGCTGAATTATAATGATTCACCATATCAGTCTAAATTGATTTAATGACTGCTTGTCTGTGTACATGTGCAATTGTTATGAGTCCATGAATCTATAGGGGTCCCGTTATGAAGGCCTGATTAAGTGTGGTTAGAATTTTGTCATCAATTATTCATACACACAGATGGTAAGGTATAACTTCATACATGTATCCCATCTTTACTCTTTAGCAAAGATACCTGCACCTTCACTGCACCGCATACACTCATACATTTCCCCAGGCAGCCTTGAACAATTAGATTCACTCCCTATCTGTAGCTAACACACACAACCACACACACACACACACACACTCACAAACACACACGCACACAAACGCATACAAACTCACACACATACACATGAACACACTCACAAACCTTTATTATCAATGCTTATTTTAAAGATGCTGAAATAATCTCACATTTTTGGTGCACATATTGTTTTGAACTAAGAAAAAAAGTATACCTTAGTGACACATACACACACACACACACACACACAAAAATGACTCAGTCTGGCCTGATGTGGGTTATGCAACCCCTCCAGCAGTGCAGATGGAGTAGCAGATTACTGGCCTCTCATATGTTTATAAGTAATCTCGTCATCTGTAATATTTGTCTTTATCATTATATAACACCATATTGGGTTCACTGACCCTCTTCCATTTCATTTATAAAAAGGGGACCCGGGAAATAGCTTTGCTTCGGGGCGATGTATTCCCTGAGATGAGGGGATGAAGCGGCAGGGTCACAATGTCAAATTATAACTGGATGGACCTATAGTACACACTGAGTCCGAGATGGAGGGATCAATAGAATTGTGATAGGCAGGAGTGCAGACGGATGTTTTCAGAGGGATGTTCAATGTTTTCTTTGACTGGTGTGAAACAGGATGGAGCAGAAGAGCTGACTTGAAAAAAAAAGGGGGGGAGGTCAGTCAGTCAGTGTTGTGGTTCAAAACCCGTGTGTGTGCACATCTAACAGCTCAGTGTGGAGTAGATCATTCATGTGCTGTCAGTTTGCATGGGTTTGGCAACGGCCTGGTTAGCTGGGAATAAAGAAACAAATAAGAGGAAAGCAGCCAAAAACAGAGAGAGAAACTGGCAGGCGTGAATAGAAGAGGAGCAGATAAAAACCAGACAGCTGTAGAGCTGCCTTTTCTGTTCATCGCTTTCAAATCAGCAGCCCACCAAAAGCCTAAACCATCTGTCTCATACGTGCTATAAACCTCTGTTTACACATGCTGATATATGTAGCCAGTCATGCTCTCTTCTTACGGACATACAAATAATAATTGGACATGCAGCTCATATAGGCTCTGTCTACAAAGGGTGGGGTGTAAAACAACCCCGAAAGCATAATATCAGAATATTTTGAGTGGCGATATTGTATGGATAGATATTCAACTCAACTCAACTCAACTTTATTTATAAGCACATTTAAAAAACAACAGTTGTCCAAAGTGCTGTACAGTCAATAAAAACATAGGCACACGATTAGAACACAATGTTACATCAAAGAAAAGCAGTAAGACCAGAAAGAATGAAATGTCCAACAACTCATTCTGGATTAAAAGCCAAGGAATCAAAATGATTCTTACATATTATGACATTATATATTATCATATGAACAGAAGATATTAATCAAACTTTTTGAATAATAAAACCAATTGCATTTCCAGTCCACCAGATGGTTCTAGAGAGTATTTTTCTTCAGCAAAGCTGATGGTCACACTTTAGGAAAAGGTTGATGAAACAAAGATGGAGGCATCAGAAAGTCTAACAGTGTGCTTAAATCAAACATGAGGGCTCATTTTGTTTTGATAAGGAAGCGATGAATGTCTGTGATGAATGACACAACACATAGGAAGAGAGTCGTATGAAAATGAAACTCTGTTAATGCTATGCTTGAGGGTTCACCTCGGACACTACCACGCACAGTTGGCATTAGTTGAGGAGAGCAAAGGTAGCATCTGGAAAACCCTTAGCTTGACAAAGCTACTTCACTTTTCAGTGAGTGAAAACAATAACATAGTCCTTGACCTACTTCCTGTGCAAAGACTTATGTCCAGACAACTTAGTGGATAAAGGAGAGCTTTTGTATTCTGCTCAAGTGCTGGAACCAAGTTTTTTCCTACACACAGTCAAACCACGCTCTACAGAGTAGTGATTTATAGTAGTGATTATATCCATACAGAGTTGGATTTATAACCCCTAAATGTCCTCACCAAGAAAAACAAACTACGGTCAAATGATTTCTTTGCATATTTTATTTCTTTTCTATTTATTAATTTAAAATCTTGGTAACACTAAGTTTATCATAAAAGGAAAAAAAAAATCCTTTGGTCCAGCATGTTTTTAACAGTAACCCCGTCCCGCCAGTCTTTAAGTAAGAT
Organism: Lophius piscatorius; assembly: GCA_009660295.1. Taxonomy (NCBI): domain Eukaryota; kingdom Metazoa; phylum Chordata; class Actinopteri; order Lophiiformes; family Lophiidae; genus Lophius; species Lophius piscatorius. Next base: position 3,190 of record VRLP01009687.1, read on the forward strand.
GTTTAGTAAGTCATTAAATGCTTTAATATGCCCCCCCCCCAAAGAAATCCTGCATATCGAATAGGACTTCCTCAATAGCCATGGATAATGCTTCATCCTCGGCCCCTTATTCTTTAGCATGTATATGCTGCCACTGGGACATATTACAAACAGGTTCAGTGAATTTTTCCAATAAGAACTAGTGTCTCTAAATGTGCGCAACAGTTGACTTTAAATGATTTAACTTGGACGTCACGGGCAGTGGATTCTTACGTGACCATAACAGCTCATTTTTTCACTGAGGACTGGTGACCGTCGCATTGAGTTCTCCAAACTAGAGCTGTTCAAATTGCTTGCATTAGTTTGGTAGTCCATAGAAGACTTTATTGTGCAAAGTTGGACTGGACTTTAATCCAAACAGTTCAGTTTGTGAGATGCAGCAGCATTTATGACTTTTAAAATGTTATAAAACACGTAGGCCTGTTCGTCTGCTTGATGATCCAGTTCAGCAACGATACATTTGAGTCTTGTGAGACAGTTAATTGGATAAAACAAAAAAAAAATAAAATCCTGTCTTAAATTGAAGACCTTTAATGATTCCATGACTTTAATTATCTCGTTAGTAGTCCACCTCTAAATGAACCAAACAAAAAACTGATGAGTAATCTTCTGTCTTTATGAAGAGACCACATTACATCCACGGTGGGAGGTAACGAATTACAAACACTTCATTATTGCACTTTCGGTAAATTTTTAAGGTATCTAGACGTTTTTTAGTATTCATTTTTTCTTTTTCTCCATTCAATTTTAGCGAAATATTGCTACATTTAACTCCTTACATTTTCCAAGAAGGCTTGTTGCTTAAGCAGATAACTTTTATTTTGGCATCGTCTGACATCAAGGCTTATTCCGACCTAAATGAAAGGGACCACAAGACAAAGACAAAACAATCTCACACACAGCAGAGGAACTAAAAATGACTGATGATCACACGAGAGGATGAGACAGAGAAGAAATATTCTATTTTCAACCACATAGAAAATAGGGAGGTCCGTTTTTTTTCTTCCCACTGTTTTTCTCGCTGCTGAATACATTTGTTACCTTTGAGTGGCAGCAATAAAACTCACAAAACAGTTACAGATCCCTTAAGTTAGTATCATATTAATATGACATGAAGTTCAGTTTGGTTTGCACAAACGCATCTGGTAAAAAGTTTTAGTGAAAATGTTTTTACTTTTATCAGAATTATGTTTTTTCTCACAATTAACTATACTACTTTGCCAACTCTGCTGAAATCTAACCCAACTGTTGTGTTCTGGAAGACTGGACTGAGGTCATTTTTGAAGAATTCCACTAAAAAACAAATACTTTATTAACTAATTATAATATTTCGTCCTCCTTGGGATCATGTTGGTCCAAAGAAATATAAGTAAGAATATGATAGTAAATAAAACTCCTTAAAGAATATAATTTCATTTTAAAAGTGAAACACAATATGTTTTGTTTTATTATAATAATGCTTCTGATACACCTCACCTTTCACCTCTCTAAAACCTCCCTAATTCAATATAAACCATATACAGCCCCAAAGTAAATAAATGTATCATTAAAACATATTGCCCTGCTAAAACTAATATATTACATATTAGTTATAGTAAACAAAATGAAAGGGCAACCAATGAATGAATAAATAAAGAAGTGAATTGAAAACTTATACTCATACTTGAGCACGTTTTGACGTTTAGGCATTACATTATAGATTATTATGACACGGAATCTTTGTCCCACTGCCTTTATATGTATTGGAGGCAAATCTATTGTCTGCTGTTTTTTGATTTATATTTTAATATCTTATTTTGATTCGGGTTTGAAGATATTGCTTTACCTTTTTTCTGTACCTGTAAAGCGTCTTTGAGTACTTATGAAAAGCTCTATAAATAGAATGTATCCATATCATTAAGAGAGAGCTGACAAGCTGCAGTTAAGGCTCAGCCGTTCCCCGTCATGATGATCTGGATGGTGGTCGACAGATAAACTGTTGCCCAACAGCAGGATGTGGGTCACTGCTGAGATCAATATGTTCCACACTGATAATGTCAGAACAAGAAGCTGAAGCCAAGTGTTAATTTCATTCAAGCTCTTATCTTTAAAGAATTTAGAGGGCCATTAACACTAATACATATAAAAAGGGCAAGGCAATATTGATTGTGGATCACGTTACTTATTAGGAAATCATTTGATTGTCAGGAAAACAAGACGGGGCTCATCACAATCATTACTATAGGGAAACAATAGCTATTGTATGAAGTGTATGGCTTTAAAAAAAAAAGGTTCTGTGTCATTGATCATTCTTTCTTTTCATACCATTTGATCCATTAAAAACACACACATAAAACTGTATTCCCAAATCATACATTTACCAACTGAAAGGTTCTTTTTTAAGGCACAGTCGAAGTCAAACATTGACTTTTAGTCAGATTATAACCTTAACCAAATATGACAACACTAACAACTAGATATTGCTACTCTCAGGGTTCTCATAATGTTACACAAAATAAGAAAATATAAAATTCTCACTTATCCAGATCTGCTCCAATTGTCAGTGGGTCTTGCATTTGCACGTACTTTACTCTTCCTCCAAAAGTCATAAAAAGCTGTCAAATAGTTTATGTTTACTCGTTTGTTTGGATCCCAATTAGCTTCCACTAAGGTTGCAGCAACTCTTCCTGGGGTCCGAGGGTGTAATTATAAAAACAGTTGAAATTAAGTGCAATAGATGAAAACAATTGAAAAAAAGTTTCAACACCAAGACCTTGAAATGATGGAAAAAAGGCCTACTTTGCGAGTTAAAGAACATAAAAAACATTCATCTGTCACTTTGTTTGTATGGTAAACCATTCCACTGAGTTCCATGAAAATCTGTGAAGAAGTGTTTGTGAAATCCTGTTAATAGACAGAAAAACAGACTAAACATACTTTTAATCATGGTGGGTTTCGTCAAGATCTAGTTTAGTGACTTTTGAAGATTTGTCAAATCTGACAGTTTAACTAAATCGGTTTAGTTTCAGAAATTGTGTATTTAAGAGTGTATTTATTTATTATCTCTCTGCAGTTTATTTTTTTATGATCCTTATAAATGTGAACCTTCCATATCATCGGATCTAGAATGGTACTTGTATCCAGATCTGATAGTGATGAGTGGTAGATTTTATGGGGATGGCACAATGTGGTGTTCAGCCATTGTGGGCATTATCCCTCACATTTGAGAGAAAAATCCTGTAACTGCCCCTGTCCTGGAAGAGTTCAGAATCCGGTTCACCACAAAAGTGGATTGTTCCTTTGGCCATACTCTTCCCCTGCAACAATTTAATCAAAATCGGCTCATTGAAAGAAGTTTAAGAACCACCTGCTTTTTTTTTCTACAATTCATTACATTTTTGGTTTAATTCCAATTTTTCCATTTGTATTAAACCTGAGAAAAAGATTTTTACTCTGACACACAAGGTGAAGCCCATTTCCCTGTAGAGCCCTTTAATCAATAAAAAAAACGCTTGTGTCCAAGACAAAACTGTTGCAAGCATGTTTTATTCTGATGTTATGGGTCACACTGGTATATCTCATTACTCTTGCGCCCTTAAGAAATATTGATATCACCAAGTTAGTGCAAATACATTCAATACCATTAATCTTATTGCTGATTAGTGACACTCTGAGTGCTCAATTGTGTTATTTCTGGTGAAGGCTGTATATAAATATCTCCCTCAGTCTTTTCGGGAGATCACTGAATGACAGAAGCAAACACCAGGTTACTTTTTAATGCCATGGGTTACTGGAGACTTTTGTGGCAAATAGGGAGACGGAAGCCTCTAAGCTACTTCTCTGTAAACAAAACATGAAAGCTCCAATCTTCTCCATCACTTTATCGTCCTCAACGAATATCTGCCCTTTTTCTTTGTTGGGCTTCAAATCTGCCCTGTCTGGAATCTTTTTCCAGCAGCATCTCTCTGTTGTCTGACATTTCCAGGCTTTTTGGTTCATTTGAGTTCTCTTTGCAGCTCAAACAACACCAAGCTGCATGCTAGCAATATTTTCCCTCAACCATCCCCGTCAACGACAACCTTCCCACTACAATCCAATGCGTTTTTGCAGTTTCTCCCCCACAGCAGTTCGCTAGTTTCATATGGAGAGTTGAAAAAGACTAGAGTAGAGATCATAGTCCGTCTGTGTGGAGCAAAGCAAACCGACTGACAGATGGGCAGTCCCAGCGACGCAGAGCAGAGATAAGAGGATTGGGCCTGCTTGTTGTTGTTGCTGGTCTCGCCACAACTCTTAATGCAGTTAACTCACTCTGAGCTCCATCGAATGGCATGGATGAGATGCAAATGATGGAGAAATGAGTCACTGAGTGGAAGTAATGACCATAGTAGTTGAGAACAGCTACAGTCCAGCTGGTACTCTACCATTGTAGCTCAAATTTGGCTTGATCCCTGCTTGAGCATTGAATCTTGCCTACATCTAATGTCAGTGTCTGAGAGTCATCAGGTTGCAGTCAGCAGGTACTTTTGCTCAATCCTCTTCTGCTCCGGCCTCTCTGTGAAAACTGGCATTTTCTCTGGGTGCGAAGGCACCTTGCAGGCCTTGTAGAGAATTACAAAGAGGATGAGGATGAGGAAGCCCACCACGGAGTTGCAAACGATGGCAATAATGGCCCACACAGACAGGCCAGTCCTCAGATCATGCTCCATGGTAGAGTGGACGGCAGCTTACTTCAACTCCGAAGATTCCCCCTGAAAAGAAACAAGTGAATGACATGAATATACTGAATTATATGCACACACCTTCTTGTCCACTGGTTAGGTCAGCGGGTTAGAGATTACTTTCTCACTGACAAGCTTGTCACACGGCCAAGTTGGCTTCATCCCTGCAGAGGGTATATATGGAACCATCTGCGTACCTACAGCACCAGCCAGAGGGTTTTTCTGTCTTATGAGCTGTCTTCATGTCAGCTTCAGAATAATACAAGTGTTTCTAAACATGCTACACAACGGTGTGTTATTACAGTATGACAATACCTGCAATGTTCAACAAAGGTGTCCGACAGGTTTAGAGGTAAATTGTTGTAACAACTTGTTTCCATCATGCTGGCAGAGAGCGATGAAGTTATTAAATTGATAAAGAATGTGCCAGTAAGCACTTTACTCTTGCTGAATACTTCTGAATGAGTTTCAGCAGTAATGTATTTTCAGCTGATCACGTGGGAATACAGGTGCTAGTTTGTGATTGATATTAAATGGATTACTGAGGTGTGTGAGTGAGAGAGAGAGAGAGAGAGAGAGAGAGAGAGAGAGAGAGAAAGAGAGAGGCCAAGTTGGTTCAAGCTCAAATGGAGGGAATTCTTTCCCACTCACATTTTAACAGATAGAAACTTGAGCTCATGCTCTCACTTACATTACCTCCTTCTTTGGCTCTTATGCATTTCTAATAGGCCACATATTTCCTCCTGTCTTCAAATGAAGGAAAGGCTGCAACAGCCCCAGCTTGCTGTGGAGATCTAAATTTAAAGTTATCCTTTATAGTAATTTTATGACAAAGACAAATAGAGGTGGATAGCTCCAATCAAAGTAGTTGGCAGTGATGCATTTGATCTGCTTTCCAAAGCATTATGATGGTCTCAGTTTGTACCAGATGGCGCCGCTCAGGATGCTGGGGGCATCGCCGCGGGTAGGGGGAGGGGGACCTTACCAATCACAATGGATTACTGTCAAATATTTATATATATGTCAAAAGTATCCTGAGGAAGTTAAGAACTTTTTCTCATGTTGTCAGTCAAAACCCCCCAAAAAAGGAACAAAAAAAGGAACAAAAAAAGGAACAAAAAAAGGAACAAAAAAAGGAATGTGCAGGCTACCATAACAGAGCGATGTAGATTCTGAAGAGATGATAGAATGGAAGTGTGTGTTCTCATAAATCACATCATGTCATATAATGGTCAATACTTTAACTTTAATATTTCAATATTTTAACAAAACCTAAAATGTCAAACATCTTAGTGTTTTGCATGAGGTTGTAATGACAACCGATTTTTGGAACTCATAGAATACTAGTCCAGATGAAATCTCGTGTGACAAGCCTGAAATACTCATAGAAAGACATTCAGATAGGAGTTCTTCAATTTCTTCCTGTTTGCAATTCTGAGAAAAAAATCAATCTTGGAAAAAAAACATATACATGTAAATAATGTTTAACATTATCAGAAATATTGAAAAGTAGTTGAATTCCATCCCGTTCCTTTTTTAGGAAAAATGTTAGCAAATTATAAAAACATAGTCCAGTGTATAACACATAAAAATAAGGCTTCATTTGGTCAGTTATACTGTCATTAAAATAAGATTGCAAGAAACATCAAATGGATTGTGGAAGAATCAAGTCCATTGACAACAGATCGCAGGCAGGAGAAGACAAAATAAGCCAAGTAAATAATCTGAGGTTTAGCAGTGGAGACAAATGTTGGCTCACTATTTTGCAAGGAAAGAGTCCTTTCATCTAATGAGTTGTAGAAGCTTATTAATGACGTATAGAGTGTAAACTGAAAAATGAATTAATTGCAAAACACTTATAAACACTTTATGAATGTGGTCTTATTGTAAAGTAAAATCATTCCTTACTTTTGACAACCTAAATTACATCCATCGCCAAGAAGCAACAATGAAATTGAAAACAACTATGAATGAAAGAATCACTGCCAGCACTGCAGAGAGTGAGCTGTTTCCAAAAAGGAAATCCATTTTCTACAGAAAAGATTAAACGGACAAATAAGGGTAATATTTCAGAAGTACACGATGACTGTTACAACAAAACGTTAATAAAACAAACTTCACCATCTCAATCTGAAGCACCCAGTGAGCATGAGAGAAACCAATCATCTGATGAAGAGTTTTTTTTGCAGTTATTGCATATTATAGCTATTATATACTAAACGTCTGATTATTCCTGCAGAAACTGTGTGAAAATAATCTTGGATTTTGTGTTTGCGAGAATAATCAAATCTGTGTGAGCAATGTATCGGAAAAGAGGAACGCATGCTCATATTGGTTTCAGACAATCAGTGGTGCATATAACAAGCAGTGGAGCTAGTTTTTCATTGTCGCCAATTGCAACACACTTTCATAACTCTGACTTCACAAAGCAGATCATTTCACAATTCATCAACTAGAATGATAATCGTGACACACCTGCTTGAACCAATCGCATAGCACTTCCTGTTTACAAGTTGCATGATCTCCATTTACTTTTATCTACCAACTCTTATGACCTCACAGGCCAATAGCATATAGCCCTTCCATATATTGACCCATCTCCATTTACTTTTATACTTTTGTCCTTTGATCCTTTTTTCCTTACATCGTGACACAAATAGTCAACAGTAAGCAGGAGTTGGAATGAAGACCAAACATATCAGGGAAACTGAGATCAGTCTATAGACACTCCTTATCTTATCTTTGAGACGCTACTCAACAACATAAAGCAGTTAAAAGTATGTCCAACTTTAATTTCTATACTGGTAAAATAGGCTTTTATATTAATGCAGCAGTAATATGACTCCAGTAACATTCTGTATAATGGTAAAACACTGAGAAATAATATAATGATACTTTAAGTAGATTTTGCTGATAATTGTTACATACTTTTACCTACCTAAGTTCTTGAATATTGGACATCTACTTGCCCTGGAGTATTTTCCCCAATGTCGGATAGGTAGTATTTCTTTTTAGATGGGTAAGGATCGTAATAATTCATCCACTGCATATCAGACAACGGTTATTTGAAATACAGTTAAATCAACATAAAACAAATCAAATCATAAAAAAACTGAACAGAAAATCTTCTCAAATAAGTTAAAACGATAAATTCGAAACCCACATTTTCTGGAGCTGATTAGACATCAGAACTCAGGGGGTCCAGGACCAGCATTAGTAAGCTGCCACAGTAAAAAGCCGAAGAATGGATCCATGAAGCTGCGGTGCTATACTGCCTACCCGCAGAGTAAGAACAAAGTTTAAATAAAGTCTTAATTGCAAATGAATAGCCATTATTCCAACAATAAAAATAGGACTATAGATACTGTAATAAATAAAAAATGTAAAATCTCATTACGAATGTTTCCTATAAGCTCCACCAGAAACTATTATTCCTCATGCTTAATCAGCATAAACCCATCCATCCTTTCAGATGTGAGGACCCAGGTAAGGTCATTGTGGGCTGGGTACCATGACCACTGACTGTCCGCTCATACTGATAGCTCGCGGGACATCACATCTCCGAAAGCATCGGAGCAAATTTTAAAATATGCACCATGCTGATAAACCGACCACATACAGGGAGTTAAATAGCCACCTTCTCGCCTAAAAAAACTTTTAAAACTACATTCATACTACACTAGGAGTTTTTACAGAGTTATAACTTACTGTAACGTCCTCCACTTGGTCGTCGATTGTTTATGTCGAAATGCATTTTGGGATACAAAGCTACTGTCTGCACGCCCACTAAAGTCAAAACGATGAGTCCCTGATCTATAAATGGGCGGAGTGAAAACACTTGGAGAGAAGTAAGGACGGGAAGGTCACGCCCCTTGACAAGGATAGATGTCTGGCTGGTAAAAGGTAAGTTTTATATTCGTACTTAATTGGCCCAGGAGTTGGGCCGAAACTGATGACATATCCACAAGAGCATGACAAAAACCCAAACTTAAAAACATGTATTTATACATTTATATAGTCTACAG
>VRLP01009688.1:2500-11947 GCA_009660295.1 Lophius piscatorius
TTCCTCATGAGATTTGTATTTTACATTACAATAATAATATTAATATAGCCAAAAGCCCATAAACATACTCTTGTGAACTATTTATATATTTCAATTTTAGGGAATAAGTAATAAGTCGACTGTATTTAAATAAATCTTTCTCCCACATTTCATGAATCTAAATCAATCAATTAGAAAAAGGTGTATATATGTACATATATTATATATATATTTTTTTTATTATAAATATTTATATATATATATGTATATTATTAATAATAGTCTCCATCTATCTAATAGAAAATTAAGTTGAAATATTTTCATTTCTGTTATTAAGTTTAAGTAATGTCTGTTGTATTAGCAAACCAATTTTTCCACTCACTGAACCATCATAATTGACCATATATGAAAGTTTTATTTGTCTGCATAATACTTCAAACAATGCCATAAGATTCAATACAAGCGAAAAAGCTAGAATTCCTTTATAAAAATAAAATACAATCTTCAAAAAGGACATTTATCAAACAACTGCCATTCTTATGACGAAATGAACTGTATCATGGCTTTAACTGAAATGGAATGATAAAGGAAAAAAATGTTTCCTTAGCCAACTGGAGACAAAGGTTTTTACAGGTTTTTCCTATTATGAGCTGTGATGGAGTTGTACACATTATTCTTTATGTCTTTTTTTTACAATGAATTAAATGTAATCTGTTACATATATTTAAGTAACATAATTGATCAAATTCAGTACAAGAAATGATTTCTTTTCCAGAAAATTGGATTTTACTATAGCTAAACATACTATATCTTTACGTCTATCTACCATTGCTTTTATTCATTGAATTCTGCTTCATGCATTCATCGAACCATATTCCATAAACGGCTTATCGTCTTCAGAGTTGCATGGAGGCAGAAGCCTATCCCATCTAGCTTTGGGCGAGAGGAAGGGCATGCCCTGGACAAGTCACAGTTTCATCTCAAAGCCAACCAATAGAAACAAATAACCATCCATGCTGTCCTTCAAAACATGGGAAAATCTAGAGGGACTGATTCATATACCGCATGTTTTATTGGACTGTGGGAGGAAGCTGGAGAATCCAGAGAGAAACCACGCTAACACAGGGAGAATACAAATGTAATGTCCTGTGCAGCTGAAACAATTGTAAATAATACACTAAAACCAATGATGGGGTTGTCATGCATGTATAAGCAGAACAGAAAATGGATAAAGACCATGATTGATCAGTACATGTCTGCTCTCCACGGAAGAGCACAAGGACATACAAATGCAAAGACAGAAATTTACCGGTATTCTTTGTCCTTTTGGGCTCCATTGAGGGTCCTGCATTTGATGTCCTAGGAGTCACGATGTCCATTGTTTCTAATGCAGAAGAACATGTCATGGTAATTATAATATAGTAGAGACTGCTACATCCTTGTTATATTCAGATTGCCAATATTATATATCAAAAGCTGCTGAAAGGGTTGCTGGTTCTGCTGGTAGAAACATGTCTGATTGGTGTACAACGGGAAATTATGCAGTATTTTTATACTAGAAAACTGAGACAACATATCAATGTAACAACATTGAAAGGACTCCTTGACCTTTTTGTCTTTTTTAGACATCTTGAAATGAAAGTACAAGTTAAAGGAAACTTTTTTTTGTATACCCCAAGTTGATACTGAGTTGAGTATTTGTACTTTTTTCATATAAAGATGCAGCCTTAACAGGAACAGAAAAATCAATAAGGCAACTTTAGATTGCTGTTGTTATAAACAATATCAACATATCATCATATTGTCATATTAAATCAGGGCTGCACTGCATTTTAATTGCCACAATAGTTATGGCCTCTCATGATAACAGTGACAAATTTGAGTATTGCCACTTCAAATGTTTGGCCCATACAACACTCCACAGCAAAACTTTGAGTCGACAATAATGGGGATCTTGGCCATCGTCATATAGGAACACAGATAAAATTTACCAGAGCACAATGCATTTAATGTCCTGTGATGTTCGTACCTTTTGAATCTTGAACTGACTCATGGCCCCTTTTGGATGCTTTTGAATTGGAGAACCCTTCAAGAGAAGAAAATCATCCATAGAAAGAGAACCGGGTAAGATAAGTGTGTATGAGATCTGGATTAGATAAGAAAGAGAGAGACAGAGAGAGAGAGACAGAGAGAGAGAAAAGAGATGAGTAGGATAGGTGTGTGAGAAAGCTGAGTAAGACAGGTGAGCGAGGGAGAGCTGACTTGGATAGGTGAGAGAGAGAGCTGAGCAAGACAGGTGAGTAAGAGAGAGCTGAGCAAGACGGGTGAGAGAGAAAGAGCTGAGGAAGACAGGTGTGTGAGAGAGTGGGAGCTGACAGATAGCAACATGTTTTTACTTACAATGGAAGTTAAGAGGAAAAACATGATTGGACGACTCAAAACAGTCTACATGGGAACAGAATAACACAATACCATGGTAAAAGAGAATTTTACCTTTTTTCTTTGTCTTTTTGGTCTCATTTCTTGGCCATTTACTTGAAATGTCTGATTCCTCTACAACAAGATAAAATGCATTGTTACTTCAATTAGCCATGCTGACAGATACTGTAAAACATCGCCAACTTCAAGCTATATTTGTACCTTTTCAATCTTGAACTGACTCATGGCCCCTTTTGAATGCTTTGATTTGGAGAACCGTTCAAGAGAAGAAAAGCATCCATTATTCAAGTTGGAATTAAAAATAAATTGTAGTTTTTTCTAGATAGTTTCAATCCAACATATTCTCGTTTTACAGAAAATCAAAATGAGAAAGAGAACCGAGTAGGATAGGTGTTTGAGAACTGACTTAGATAAGATAGAGAGAGCGAAAACGAGATCAGTAGGACAAGTGTGTGAGAACGCTGAGTAAGACAGGTGAGCGAGGGAAATCCCGCATCTTTTGACTAACATAAGCATCCTTTGATTTATCAGCTCCTTGTTTCTCCAGCAGTCTGTCACCAAAGTCACAAATGAGCCAGTCATTTCTTACTTCCAGGGAAACTTTACCAATGACATTTCTACATATTATCTTAGAACCCCTTTCTGATGCCTGTCCTTCGTAAGGAAGTAAAGATGAAGCAGCACTTTGTGTTCTTTGTTTTTTCTTTGATTTATCTGGCTCGCTCATTGTTTTACGACAGTCCCTCGTGTCGCCATAGTTCGCCTTTTAAGAAGAAACCATAAAAAATATTGCATGGCAATTAATTGTCTGCATCTGCATCTGCATCTTGCGATGGTTGTTTGTATGTAACTATCTCACCCCATCCCTTCGGCAGCACTTTAATATTATGAAGGAAATCACTCTTTCTGCAAAGTTGTTCTATAATTTGGAGGCGTTTCTTTGATTTAGGTGGAAGACATATTGTTATGGCTACTTTTTTCCTTTCCAGCACTGTGCAACCTAATTAAGTGTCGGGCCATTTTACTTTGTGGTTTTTTGCAATACAAACAATAATGTCTCCTGTCCCACCTTCTTCTTTCTCCTGTGGCACAAGTTTTAACGGTTATGACAGATGGCATACCCTCATCTTCACTTTCGTCCTCATTGTCAGCGATACGGTCCATGCTGAAGACTTCATTTCATCTGTGTTCTCGACCTGTTCAGGTTTATCATAGGCCTTTTTGAAAGATCTTTAGTCATTTTCTTGTGCTTCATCACTGTCAGATGAATCCGTAGATGATGGGACATAGTCACACTCGAGATCATGACTGGAAAAAGAATCATTTGTGGCACATATCTCCTGAAAGAAGAAGAAAAAAATAACAAGTCAACTTTCTGATCACATTTGAATAAAATTAATAAAAGATTCCTGCTGCAACAGCACAGAATTTTCTATTAGCATTTATTCATCAAAGAAATATTAAATTGGTTCAACTAATACAAAATGGGCCAAGTTAGCAGTTTCAAACACAATTGCTTTGTTAGAACATTACCTGTAGTGCTTGAATGTAACATATTGTGAACGTGCCGTATAAGTGCATGTTATGGTGGTTCCATTTTCATATCAGAGATGGATATTAAAAAGTGAAAACAGTGTGGATATTTAATGATTATTTTCAAAATACAGAAATATCAATTGATGGAAATATCGTTATTCTTTTTCTTTTCCAAAAGGGATTAGGGAGAATTTTGAATTATTTTTTGTTTTTCACTTTTCTAAATTGAATAACTAAAAAACAAAAAATCCCTTGAGAACAGATATGGAATATCTTCTTTTTTTTTCTTTCTAAAACCTATGTGGTAGTTTACGAGAAAATGGAAAAAAGGACCTGCGCTTGATAAATTGGAGTACATTAGTTTTCTGAAAGTACATTTTATACAAAACTATAAAAGCGAATTGCTGTAATGTCAGAAAAAATATCTTTATCATGTTATATTGTTCTCATTCTTAAAACATGACATTTGCCCATAATAACATGATACATTTGAAATGTATTATTTACATTGGTATGATGTGAAACTCTTATTTGCCTGAGGAAATATCAGCAGGGATCCCATAAAGTGAACCTTGTGGCTCATTTACATAATTTCAACATGATTCGGTTTCGGTATGACAACTACTATTAAGCCGTGTGGATATTATTATAATGCATGCCAAACTGCATGAGATTTTAAAACACATGAGACCGTTCCACAGGATACACAGACTTTGCCTGCTCAGCAAATTTGCAAGTTAAAATTAAACTGGGACATTAGGCGATTTATTGTGTATTACAGATATTTAGTTCTAATATCTTAAGATGTAGAAGACTTAACTTCATATTTCTTATCCAAACATAGCCTCAAAAGGGCTTTCTCTTAAGCCCCAGATTAACCCAACTTAAACTTGTAAATTCAGAGTTTAAACTAGAAAAATGGTATATCCTGTTGAAAATGCAATTTGGATGCTGATTGCTGAATTGAAGTAGAAATATGTGCAGTTGTACTGAAGTTACAACAGCAACATAAACATAGTGGATGCAGATAATAAGATTTTATTATAGCAGGCCATGTGTTCTCTCACAGGCCGGGTTTAGACTTTGTTTTGAAATGCATTTTGGGCAATAAGATCACAAGCAGACAGCGAAACTCATCGCCATTTACAATTGTATCATTCATGCACTTCTGAATGTGTGCTTCTGTCAGCTTCTGTTCAGGTTTCTTCACTGCTTATGTCTCTTCCTCTACATGGTTATCAGTCCACGTCATTCAAGCGCTAGATTTGTTCAGCACGGGCTACAAAGAGACTTTAAGATATTTCAATGGCTAATATACATGTGCAGTTTATTCAAAGAGCGAAGAGAGAAGAGAACTAAGAAGGAAACATTTTTTGGGTTAAGTCTTTCTTTGCTCAAGAATATTGAGTTTGTTTAAAATTTAATACATACTCTTGTATGTAATACTTATCTGCACCGAATGTGGGATCAGAATGAGACACAAATATAATACCGTAGTTTATCAGTTATTAATTTCTGTTTTTTTTTGTTTCTTTTATGGCAAGCATTGCATAAGAAACAGTAAAATAATCTGAATATATGGTATTCTCTATTCTACTCTATTCATCTATTCTACTCTATTCATTCATTAAGAATAAATGATTTAATTCAAACATTTCTAAATGCATTTAATGTTAAAGGCATTTCATTAAATGAATTGATTATGTTTAATTGCTTGACAACTCTTTTGCCCCTGTGACAATTGAGACCACCTAGACTTTCAACTTCCACATTTGTTCTAGCTGATCCTTCAGCCCCTGGTACCTCGCTATCTTTTCATGCTAATTCTTCTTGATGTTACCGTCAGCTGAGATCTCCACATGTATCACATCTTCTGCTCCTCATTAACCACAATTATGTCTGGTTGGTAGCTGCTTATCAGTTAGGAACTTATAGTCCCACAGGGTCTTGACCCTGTAGTTCTCCATCACTTTTAGTGGTGCTTCACACCTGCAACTTCTGGACACTAGTGATGCCCAACCCGTTGATTGGGCACCACTCAACGGTGGTCGATCTCAGTTGATCACAAAATCATTTTTTGATAGTGATTCAAAAAGATCTTCAGTACATTAAACCAGCCAGTCCATGGTCCCGTATCAGTGTTTCCTACTAATTCATTATGCTGAGGCAACCCAGACCCCCTAGATTCTCCGGGTTCACCCCCAAACAGTTTCTCTAAATTCCGTGGGGAACTCTGCTATGTGAATCTACATTCTCTTACATGAATCTTTTGAAGGCCACGTTTGGATCCACAATGACAGATAACTTCTTGTCCACCTACCTGAGACTTGCTACTAGCAGCTACAACCCTGATTATGAGAAGCTAGCATCCTCCTCCCAGTGCAAAATATCACATTAAACAGCAAAGAATCAAGCCTTTCTCTGACATGTCAAATGTGTCTGCTGTATAACCGTAGCTTTATGCAACTCATAATGGGTCAGAGACTAGATCTTGTCATGTTGAAAAATTTAAAAGTAGATCTCAAGTGTAAAAATGTTGGGCATCCCTC
Source organism: Lophius piscatorius (assembly GCA_009660295.1). Taxonomy (NCBI): domain Eukaryota; kingdom Metazoa; phylum Chordata; class Actinopteri; order Lophiiformes; family Lophiidae; genus Lophius; species Lophius piscatorius. The sequence continues at coordinate 9,004 of VRLP01009688.1, forward strand.
CTGTACCCTATTCCAGCCAATTGATTGGGCCTCTCAATCAATCAATCAATCAATCAATCAATCTTTATTTATATAGCGCCAATTCACAACAACAGTTGTCTCAAGGTGCTTTCCAGAAAGAGCAGGCCTAGACCAGACTCTTTATATAATAATCTACAGGACCCAACAAATTCCTCCTTGAGCAAGCACTTGGCGACAATGGCGAGAAAAAAAAAGAAGAAAAATGACTACTATCTCAGAGATCATCTTACACCCTGCTACTATATGCTGGAATGTCTCAGGGGCATCTATGTAGAGCCTGCACCTTTAGATCCTGTCTGCCGTGGTAGACCCCTGCCTCTATGGATCTGGGTCTACTTTTGTGCTGCCATGCCATGACCACCACCTGTCTTTGGTTATAATGTTTTAGCTGATCAGGGCCATTAGAGCTGTATATCTCCACTTGGGGCATTCATAGAATTTCATTGCTACTGTTAGAGTCCTACCAGTAGGGATTGTTTCTCACCCTTACTGTGAAGTTAAGTAACCCCATATGATCGGTTAAGAAAATCTCTGGGGATACCACTGCTGTGACATCACAACCTACATGACAATTTGATTTTGCCTCTTAAAACAAACCTTTCTAATGTGATTATGTCGATTTCGCAAATTCAAATGAAAACAACAGTAAGGAACCGTAACGAACAGAAATAATCAAATAAAACTGGAAAATCAGAGGTTGTTGACAAACTCTTCTATCTAATGAAGCAATTAATCAAAGTTAAGTAGCCATAATTAATGAATTAAACATTCAAATAATCAAATTCATTTGTAAAATAAATGAAACTAGTGGTTTAGTTGAATTGACCTTCTTCAGTACTCTGACACCTAAATAGGAAATGTTTTGTTGTTGTTTTGTTTAGTTATAAATAGACCAGTGTAGTATTACACTAAAAGTGTTTGTAGTGCTTACTGACAGTGGAGTGAATTAATTTAGGGCTTTTTTTTTTTTTTTGTTCTCTATGTAGATGTCAAAATAATTTCTTTGTGTTATGATTGTATTGTCATATAAATTTTTTTTTTTTTATATATCTATATCTATTTATTTCTTTTTTAAATCCACTCATTCTCACTCTCACACAAGTTGTGCTCCATTGCAGCTGCAGAGTCATTCACATGAATGAAATAGCCAATCACAGAAATCCCTAGCCTTAGCCAATCAGAAAATTGGGTGTCCTGCTCTGCATTTTTGACGGCACTGGCGGTGTGTGTTCACCGGGGGAACTTGTGAGCAAAGGCTCTAACACACAAATCAGTGATTACAGCCTCTAAGAGGACATTCTCTGAAATTCATACGAGTTCATCATTATGGTGAAAGGAGCTCATTTTAGCATTTTCTTCTTTTGGCTTCCATGGCAACCTCCACCGGATCCTATCCCCTATATAATTTTCACCCCAGAGGGAACCACACATATCTTTGTTTCAACTAGGCCTAAGCTGTCATCCCCAACAGCAAAGGAATACCCCTGAGAAGCCCCCGATCTCCTGCGCTGTACAAACCCGCTGATTGAATTCCTCAAATTAAATCTGACCCATTAATTATCTCAAACAGTCCATATTGACTCAACCTTAGAATTTCTATGAAGTCAGCAACATGCACTAAGATAAGATCCCATACTGACTCTATAATGAAAATAAATACGCTTATCTTTTTTTCTGAGCTCTGTAATAAAAGAAGACAAATTTCCTTGTGTGTCATAAGTTACATTTAGACAACTGGACTCATGGTTGAAAGTAGTAGACAAGAAACCGTGTTTTCCACCAAAAATTCCCCCTAAATGTCCTTATTAAATATTGAGCTTGCCTATCTGGTTCCTGGGTCTGACCTAACCCCTCGTCGATGTATGAATGGATGGTTGAATTATGATTATTATTATGATTATTGTTATGATTACTATTATTATTTATATTATTATTATTATTATCATTATTATTATCACATGTGGAATGTTGTATTATTTCTTACTATTATATGATATTATATAATATTTTTATAATATTATATTGTATTATATTACATTATATTATGTATGTCTGTATTCTGTTTATTATGTTTCTTCCGTGAGACTTATTGTATTTCTCAGGTATTGCAGGCATATTTCACTCCCAAAAAAGAAGAAAATATTTAGTAGTTTGTTTGTGTTACACACACAGTAACAGGTACGATGTGTACAATGACACTGACGTTACCTGTCCATAGAAATCAAGGTTAAGCAGATACACTTGATAGTTGTGGAGCTGTTGGAAGTTAATTTTCGGATGTCATTCAGACAAGGCTTAACTTAAATAATGACTGAGCAAAGACATTATAGAGGCGTATGGAGCTTCAGACAAGATCAGAAGTGATGAGTAAGTTTGTCTTCCGCAATTTTGCACCTGCTGCAGAAAAGTGAGAGATTGACAGAAGTTTTGTGAAGCTTAGTCTTTGAGAAATACAGTCTATGAATAACTTTAGATTGGATTAGTTTGAGCCTGGAGATAACAGAATGATTTGATCTTTTTAGTGCTCCAGTGAGCAGGTCTTCCTACCAGACTAGTTTTATCTTAAAATTCAATATGAGGGTTTGACATTTTTAATCGAGGGGATGGTTGACTGTATTTTATGACAGTGATGAACAATTATAATCCTATAATTATCAAATCTATTTAATGTACAACATGTGGAAATTATCGAGATTTTGTCCAACAATTCATCCAAAGGCTAATAAAATCAAATAATGATCTAATGTGTCTGATTTAAAATGTTGATTCATTTAAATTGATAGGTCTATCTATCTATCTATCTATCTATCTATCTATCTGTCTGTCTGTCTGTCTGTCTGTCTGTCTGTCTGTCTGTCTGTCTGTCTGTCTGTCTATCTATCTATCTATCTATCTATCTATCTATCTATCTATCTATCTATCT
>VRLP01009689.1:0-11945 GCA_009660295.1 Lophius piscatorius
ACACGATCCCTCCGTTCTACCCACTCATACCGCCTCCTCCTTCCCCGGACTAAGCTCAGCACCATGGGTGATCGGGCCTTCTGTTCTGCTACCCCTCGTCTGTGGAATGCCCTCCCTGACCATCTCAGTGCTCCACAGATGACTGACACATTTAAAAAAGGACTTAAAACTTTCCTTTTTAGCAGAACCTATAACCTTAATTAAGATTGCTGCTTTTTGGTCAGGCTTTTATATAGTTATTATTTTATTTTTTTATTGATGCTTTTATCTGCTTTTATTTTGTAGCACTTTGAGATTTGATCCAAATGTAAAGTGCATTATAAATTAAATGTATTATTATTATTATATCCACCTAAGGTTAAGTTAGCTGGATAGCTTATTAGGTTAACGAAACAAGACTTCATCTTCTTTAGAGCCAAAGACCCTCGGCTTCACAGGCTGCAGTATTGCTGACATGCTCTCATGCTCTCATGGAAAGGTCAGCTTTGCAAATCTTGCGTTGTACAACCTTTTTGGCCTTGATTAGGGGCCAAAAGTGCTCCCACACCTTGGATGTTTTTTGTAGTGAAACTGTTGCCATGGCGCCAGTGTTTACTTCTTTCCCATTACGTGTTGTCAGAGGTGGTGCCTGGAACGTCATTGGTAAGACTGTAGCGCTGCCAGATTACTCAAATCAGCAATTAAATTAGAGGACAACCAATTTCATCATGGTTGATTATTCATTGCAGCCCTACTTGGGGAGCTTTTTTTAAATGAAATACACAGTTTTTTGGACATAACTTCACATTTGATTTGAGTTGGTCAATCAGGGGGATTGCTTGTACATAGCAGGGGATTGGGGGCTTTTGAGGGATATATCCTTGCTGTCCGGGACGACAGCTTAGGCCCAGTTATGGAATATTATAGCAACATCACAAATATTAGTACTACAGGTATGATAATTATCATCATTATCCTTTTTTAAAAAAAATTTAAACTAAATTTCCAACTAACTTTTTGGACATTTAAATTGAAAGTGTTATTAGTGGACTCACTGTTTCTCAGGTGAAGGCTACATATATGCCCTCCACTACAGCCCTTTCAGTATTTTGAATCCGTGTTTAATTTTTCATATAATCCTCCCTATCCAGCTTTCAGTAACACTATTTTCTACCAAAGACAAACAACCATATTTGGCTTCAAGCTTCCAAGCACAGATTTAGTCTCATTGTACTCTCAGAGCCACCATGGCTCTTGAAGTGAGAAAAACAGATTTAAGCTGGCATTGTTGAGCGACCTCTGTACCTTGTGGAGGTGGCCTGTATTCTTTACCGTGATAAATCCTGGCCTGTTGCCCTGCAGCCCGGCTGCTTGGTGCGAGAGTTACTTCACAAGCAATAACACTCCCCTGCTGCAACACCTCAACTATTCTTCAGTTTTCCCATTTCTCCATTTCTCCTATATTCTTATCAAAAATATCTTGTTTGTTATGCAATTGCAACTCCTTGTAGTGTTTCTTCTTCATGATCAAATAAGAGTCAGAACTATAATGTTTGATCTATCATCTTTGGATTTACTGTGTTTTAAAACATTCGATTTGTAATTTCAAATCATAGAGCAGGCTGGTAAATTTTGACTTAAATATTTTAGTCATTTTTGTAGCTTCTGGGTTCGGTATATTTCATGGCTTGACTGTGTTAAACAGAAAAAAGTGGAATAGTTTCTTGAACCTTATTAAAAACATATTTGTTTTACATATTGATATATTCATTTTTTATTGTTTAATTTCTTTAATTTTATTTATTCAATATTTTAATTCATCATCTCCAGTGGAAATAGATTAAACCAATGGCTAAAACTGGGATACATGTGGGAATTTTCAAAATCACCAGCTTCTGAATGTTTCATTGGGAACACATGATGATACATTGAATGGGTGTCTAAGTGAGATCCTCAAAAGTCTCATCAGTCTCATCCCTCAAGAGTCCCATTCATCTTAATTTCTGAAGAAAAAAACACCTAAGAAGTTTGTAAAACACTTATGCGTAAAGGAAATTATTATCTTTTGTTTTTTAAAACCCATTTTTTAATGACTTTTATTTGACATATCTATTTGGTAATCAGGATTATAATATGCTGACCAAGGTTGCATGTATCCACTTTAATTGATGGAGATATTTAAAGAGTGTGGAATGTTTCAGGAAAGAAAAGGGCTCATTGTCTTTAAAATATAAATCGATAATATTGTGTGGACAGTGTAGACATTTTTTAGGAATCCATCTGACTTTGAATAATCCTCTCTCTAAAATCTCTCTCATCAAGCCCCCATTAGTCTTCAATCAGCTGTTTTTCCAAACATATTTTGAATATAATATTTCCTTTTATATCTCCTTAGAACATCCAAGGTGAGACACCAGCTCCCTCTAATTGGAGTTAGAATTGGCGCTAATGATATTTTGATGAGACTAATTTCCTCCTATGCCCAGGTACATAGAAATGAGAGGGGGGGTGAATTTGTAGTACAAAAAACATGAAAATAGTGGGAGGATACAATAGAAATGAAGAGATTAGTGTGAGCAAAAATAGTACATAAGTTATTTTGCTTTCCTAATTCCCTCTCCTTTTTACAGGTAAGGCGTAGGCGAACACGGAGGTTTGTGTTTGTGAAGCCTAGAATTACTTCAAGTAAACACAGTTTGGAATTAAACAGGATGCATATAATTGCTAAAATAGCAGGAAAGGGTATAAAGAGAATAATAAACATGGGAACCAGCCACAAAGCACTAGAGGGAAAAAACAACCTAACTAAAAATCTTAATTACAAATTCACAGTTTCAAAGCTTATATTGTTATGCACCCATTTCCGCTCTGTTAGAAAACACTGGAGGTTAGAAGATGAAATGGGAAGGTGATAACACAAAAAAAGTAAGACATCTGGGCTAAATTGCCCGAATATTTTTAATTATCACTTCTTTGTTGTGTTTTTTTGTTGTACAGCTTTGAGTGACTTTGGGATGGCACTCATGAATTCAAGAGCCAATGCTTCTGGCACAGGTTGAGTGGACGGTAATAGACAATGATCCATCCTAACGGCCGGATTTTATGCATAATGCACAAATGTGGAATGTGACACTAAGCTGCTGCTACAGATGAAGAAATGCATATATTTGAATGCAGTTAAGATGTGTCACTCCAGGCATTTAAATAATAAGAGGACAGGACAATAAGAGTCAGTGAGTGAAATTCTGGCTAAATATCCGGACCAGCGCCTGACTCAATGACTCACTGCACATCACAGAAAAAGGACAGTAGGGTCTAATCTTATTTCCACAGTAACTAATCTTGCAATGTTCAACACTTTATCTTCCTAGTGTTGAAAATGCTTTGTTTGAGGTTAATGTGCAGTTTGTCAAATTTAAAGTTCCACATTGCAACCTATATTGCATCTCAGCTCACCCATCCCTATCCAAGAATCTACCATATTTTTCAAGTGTCAAAAAGATGTCATCATCTACACCACACCAAGAGCTTGTCAAATGACGAGGTTCCTTTAGATAGATATATTTATATGTACTGTCATGGTGTAAAAACAAGGAACTTTGAGCAATCTATACTTATGGTTACACCTCTACATTAACCTCTATACTATTATTTTTATGTGATTATTATATCCCCAAAAAGTTGGGGATATTATGGAATTGTAACCACCCCTGCCGCAGATTGTTCACGTTAACACGATGAAAATCTATCACATGGATGATTTTCAAATTTCATACCTATACACCTTAGTGTGAGAAAGGATTGATTTTGGGAAAGTTCTGTAAAATTTTCAAATTCAAATTTGGACAAAAATTGGTCATGTGCTTGAGAAAATTTAAGGCACAAAAACTATGGAGATACAGCTCCCTCTCGTAAGAAATTAATACCGATCTTTTCCCAAAATCAATCCAGTTTTTCCTCGCATTAAGGAATATGTTAAAATAATGACCAAAGTAATAAAATGAAAAAGAAAATGATCAGAAAACAGTGTTTTTCAAGAAAAAAAATTCTTCTTTTGAGTTAAATATGAACTACGTAGTATGATATGGTATTAAAAAGAAAGTTCTTGACAATGGTGTTTATAATTTTTTGGCTGATCAATGTAGTTTATGAGCATGTAAGCTCATACTGGTGGACGACAAAGCACCGATGAGATGAGGCAAGGCGGGCTCCTTGCCTCATCTCTCTCTAGCTAACCTCACACCTCAGTTTGTCCCTCTTGTGAACAAGACCTGGGGTTTCTATGCATAAATTTTAGGAGACTGTGTGTATGGTTTCAAAATAATTAGAACAAAATTACTTTATAGCTATTTTATTAATATATTTTTATTTTGCAAATATAGCTACAAGGCAAATATATAATTAAATCTTCTTCTTCCGGCTGTTCCCTCTAGGGGTCTCCAGAGCCGATCATCTCATTTCACATATTGATTTGGCATAGGTTTTTACATCGATGCCCCTCCTGACACAACCCCTCCTCATTTATCCGGGCCTGAGACTAGAAGTACTCTGGCTTGTGACCCCTTTGTGGCTGGGTTCAAATACACAATCAAATAATTAAGAAAAATAACTTGTATTTATAGGAACAGCCTTTGAGATATTGCTGTCATCGCCAAATTGAATTTGATTTTCATAAGGAAACTTTTTAAGCTGCTCACCGTCATAATCTGCAGTGATTGGATTTGACCCCTTATGTTTGAAGACTTGACAAACTCAACTTTCATATGATTTCCACATGTCTACTGCATGTAATCTTTGACCTACAAGCCGGAGGTACTTCTTATTTAAAAGGGATTAAAAAGGTACACACAAAGACACACGTTGATAAAGAAAGGAATTTGCAGAGAGGATGGACACAAGCTAAAACCTCACCCACACGTATACAGATATCTGGACACTCAGCAAAACATTGCGAGGTCAGCAAAAAAAGAAAGTAAATGATAAGGCATGGATGATTCCATTATTGCTGTGTCACATGGGACCTGAACCCTGAGAACAACTGCTGACCGCCATTAGAGAGAAATAGGATGAAAACAGAATGCAATACAAAAAAAGTTTCTTAAACTACCAAGTCTGCATACCGGAAGGTGAGTGTATCCTATCACATTGGCACCAGGGCTAATTTAAACTGATTACCTCTTTTTTCATCTGAGCAGGACGGGCTGAGCTTATTTTTTACCCACTCCTTCAATTTTTAAAAGTGCTCTTCGTTTTTGTGTAACGCTAATAAATCTTTATCTCATTCAATTTTGAGATATTGGGAAACATTTCTGGCAAATATGATGTGAGAGGGAGATTGACACTCTGTGTTTAACAGTATCCTAATGAGATTGGTTTTGGATGCAATCATATCAAGTGCTTTATGGCATGACGTAAAGGGAGAACGCTGTTCTCTGAAAAACACAACGCATTCTAGAGTTTCTCGCATCAGCAACCCTATATCACTACCAACACCAAATCGATACCATAAATATGATATGTTATGATTTATATATCCTTTTGTCTGGACATGAGAGAATATGACTAAAATCCTAAAAAAATTGTATGTGGCTTTCTCATGCTACCTTTTATTCTGTTTTGTTCTTTGTTCTTTTTGTTGCTTTTTAATGAAAACCAGTTTTGTAGTTTTTCTTTTATTAGTGAAAATTTTGAAAAAATACCCTGTGTTGCAATTTTGAAATTGAGTTGATAAAATAAGCAGTAAGCGGAATGAGTGGAAGCAGAAAAAGGATGGGAGCCAAAAGATATTAATGTAAAATTTATTAGGCACATGCCATATTTGCATGGGCCTTTTCATCCTGTTATCACAGTTGGTGATTCAATGAGAGGAGGGGTTGATAAAACATGAACAGTCTTACACTAGGGTCAACATATATTGTTGGACCATATGGGATAGTGCCATCTAGCCCTTAAGATTGAGAAAAAAAAATAATGCAGCGCCATATAACCTACCCCTCTTGCTACATGACTAGTTGGCTTTTTTGTTGATATAAATTTCAAACTATTTTGATTTTAAATGGAGAATATATGTGACCCGTTAATGAATATTACGGGAAGCTGTGTCAGTACTGGAAGAAGATCAACTTGTCAACCTTGCAAATGACGTTTGGCTGAAAAGTATGTTTGATGCAACATCTCTGTTGATATTATGAATCAAAGTCAGGGCTAAATATCCCAAGATTGTCAGAAGGAGAAGAAGAAGACATGAATTTCCTTTTCAAAAAACGTGTCGCAGCGAATCTGATTTAACAGCAGCTGATGCAACAAAAAATATTTAAATTAATGTTTAAATTGGTGAGTTGCAAGGACTTATCTTATGCAAGGAAAATAAATGTTTACTGTGCTTTAACAGCAGGCCTAGGATATACAGTTATTACAACAGATAGCTATTCATTATAAGTCTTTGAGAAAAGTGTGGGGCACGGACTCTTCCGGGCGATTGTGGTGGAAGGGAGTAGCAAGGTTTACTCACCTTCTAGTCTTGATACTGGATAGTAGGATACTGGTGGTGGTGACTGATGACTCTGCTGAGACAAATAAATGATGAAGTTGATCAATCTGCCAGGACGTGTTTGAGATTGGTGCGTGAACCAAAAGGTATGTATAAAGTAGGTAAATGTGGAGAGTCATATTTTTAAATGGTTGCATCCAAATGATAGTATTACAATGAAGGTGTGTCTCTGAGATGCTTTACTCTTCCATCAGCAGAGGATGGTTGGTAGAAAAGTAGAATGAGAGGAAACGAGAAAGTAGGAAATATTGGTTAGTATACAGTACAGTTTCATAGTGATACATTTTGTACAAAATCTCAAAAGATGGCATACCAGTTGTAATAATTTGTTATCTCAGACATGTTGAGCTGTTTGTGTATCATTAATACTGTCAACATTTTAAGAGTTTTTGGCATGCATGAAAAGAAGGGTCAGGTGTTGGTTATTTATTTATTTTATTTTCAAATTCTTTATCTACAAAGTGAATTGGTCATAGATGGGTTTTATTTTTGTATTTTTGATCTTTATTTTCAAAAGCTAATATATCATATGTATCGCATAATATCTCAACTATTGTTCAGATTTCATCCAAATTTCATGTATATATGAATCAACATGAGTACATCTATCTTTTATATGTCGTGTTTAAAATGTTTATTTGAACATAACTTCTATACCGATTTGTTCCAATATCTGTGCATAAGAATCGTCCCTATCTTCTAAATAGGGTCTAACCCTAACCCTTATCGACCCTGTTTAGGGGTCGATAAGAACACCTAAATAAGAACCCTAAAAAGGTCTCGATAAGAATCAAGTTTTTTTTTTTTTTTTACAAAAAAAACTGTGGACATAACTTCAAATTTTATTAAAGGAGTAAGTCATTGCTTGCACAATGCAGGCAATAAGGGATTAGGGAAGAACATAGTTTTTCCTTCTTTATATTATATAATGAGTGATGGCAGTATGTGAATTGACTTGTGTGTGTGGGTGTGTGTTGTCTGATTAAGTCTGATTATTTGGATTTATTATTATTCTAGACTTGTTTTGTTGTTAAAACCCGTGCTTATCATGCGTCTCAAAATGTGTCCATCTGACGACATGTATTCAGATTTTGTTTCTGCCTACCTAACATCCACTACAAGATCCAAGGCGCATAGTGCTTAGTAATTAGTCACGTCAGTCAAGCGCCAGATTTGTTTAGTTAGCTAGCAAGGGCTACCTAAAAGCCTCAAGATGATTCAAGAGCTGATACATATGTATGGACTATTCGAACTGATGAGACTGACAGGACAAAGTCAATTGTGACTTGCTAGACAGCAGAGGACATGGTGAAAATTGACACACACTAGAAAAGCAGTGGCTTTTTCAAACGGTCATGTGCTTCTGCCAAAATATCCACCAAAACCAGCACCGATGACATATTTTCCTGTTGCATCCATGTCATAGACGCATCAGGACACATTTACACTACAAAATGTGGCCAATGCATCCCAGACCACCTCGACAAGTGTTTGAGTGATCGGACCACAATGCATCTTGGAGGTCATTCACCCTTGTATTCAGCGATGTCTCGCTGTCCACTTTTGATATGATCATCCAAAATGCATTTTAAAACCAAGTTGAAACAGGGCCTTTGAGCCTGAGGATGAGCATGTGTGTGTGTGAGACAGAGAGTATGTGTGTACCCCTAGAGTGTGTACCTGTGACTTCCTACTGATGCATAATCTAGTTGACGCTCATCCCCTCCAAGCTCTACGGTTTTTATGCCTCTTCCTCCTCCTGCCCTGCTTCCTCTTACGACGACTCAGCAGCTGTGTGTTATTTTTACCCTTTTACTCAGACTGGACATACTCAGACACTTTATGGTAACGTGTTTGGAGAAGATGAGCTTTAGTCAAAGAGAAGCTGTGATGGAATTGTTTTGCTGATATATACATAGCTACCTTTAAAGGAGATTCTTTATATCTGCCCCAAAACCTCTCAATTACATATCATAAAGGTGTAGGAAACCATGTCAATGGTGAAAAAATGTGCAAAAAAGTGCTAAATGAGTGTCGTTCTGATTCACCTGGATTTTTTCTGGTTTTATCTCGATGAGTTCCCCCCTGTGTCGTTCAATGACATCGATACACTGATGCTTGATAAATCCCGACATTTCCTGTAGGTGGAGCAGACTTCAAACTCAAGCAAATGTTTGTGAGATTTTATGGAGATGTTACGTGAGCTCCTTATTATATTTTGCAAATACAGCTTGAAAAGTGCCTAGACCCTTTTCTTCTCGGTGGAGGATTATTGGAGATACAGAATAAACCAAAGAAACACTTTTCCGAAATTAGAGTAGAAATGCTGCTCCTTGTCAGAAATCTGTTCTTTAACACACACACATATTTTTTCTGTTCCCTTTTTAATTAGCTGATTAGGTTAGACAAGGAAAAGTAAAACAATATTTTCCTGATTTAATCAATTTGTTCATAATAGGTGTCAGAATCCAGTGTGCTTGTAGTTCCATTCCCAGCTCGTATAAATCGGGAGTGTTCCACCGGAAAGGGCCTTCCGGCGTGAAACCCATGCCAAATCAATATGCAAGCCTTTGTTATCAAATACCATCACTGGTACAGTTAGCCAGCAGAGTACCAGCAGTAGCAATGAATGGAAAAAGATGATCTGATGTGGCAATTCCGAAAGGGAACATCCAAAAAAAGAAGGATTATTAAATACTGTAGTTTAAAATACAACTTTAGTTACAAAAATGCTGAAAATTAGCATTTAAGGACTTAGGGACAACGCTGAATAATGAGGTTTTCATATTTATACTGTTTATGACACTTGTTTCACCATGGTTTCTTATGGGATATTGCTCACATGATGTTGAACCCCGCTACTTTTAAATAACGTATACACCGGACACCTTTGGACACTTCCGGAGTAGAGAACAAGTGACAAGACAAAGCAGGGATGGGCTTATTTACACTGGTCTCCGTGGATTTAGAAATACCACTGTCCACTGAAGAACTACAAAGTTGTGGTTTGTAAGATGGATTGATTAGCTCAGCAGTGTATTGGTGTGTACTCCTTATTATCTTAAGATACTGTATGTTATGTTTGGCGAGTTCTTTTCCTCTTAAGTTGGATTTTTCTGAAAAAGAAAAAATCATTATCGTTTTGAATTGGACTAATTATCATCCGAAACAAAGGAGGATATGGGTTTCTGCATGTTTGAGTTTTTTTTTTTTCTGTATGTGTCCCAGGTTGAGCTGTATTGCTTTGAGTCACACCAGGCAACTTTTGGATGGCAAAGCAGACTTTTACACTTTGCGTCACGCGTCTGTTCCCTTTTCTCTCTTTCCCCTTAATCTGTTTGTCTCTACAATCCACACTTTTACATTATTTTTCACCGTATTGCGTTATTTCTCTCTTCTTCTGTCTCTCTCCTCTCTGCTCCTTTGGCCCTGTTATTCTCAATGTTTGCTGTCGTTGGAACAAAGTGACTATTGTTTGCAATAACAGCTGGGGGCATGAACTTGGCATTTTCAAGGTAAAAATGCACTTGCAGTTTGAGGACGTTATTTCTTGACTTTGATCCAGATTAAAACATGAATAATGAATTATTTTCCAAATGACTGATTCCCCTCTTTAATTTGTAATAAATTACGTGATGGAATTTTCTTCATCATTATAAAATGATTGCTGAAATTTTATTACATGTAAAATAGGGGGCAGACTCGGTTCAGGGGGCAGCATTGATGCACTTTTTTAGTCTATATATCAAAGTGTCCTTGGTAAAGGCAGTAAACCCCAATTTGCTCCCCTGGGTATCATACAAGGCTGCCCACTGCTACTCAGGGATGGGTCAAATGCAGAGCTCTTGAGCTTGCTGAAGGTTAATATAAACGATTACTAATTATGAATTGTTTTACTGCAATTCTCAATGATTGATTCAGATTGATTGATTGATTGATTGATTGATTGATGTTTTGGCAGGAAGTCCTATCCCATAACCTTTTGAGATCAAGTAAATTAATTTGAAAAAAAAAAATACAGATATGACACTGAGTTTTTTTGTAGAAATAATAATATAATTTGTCAATAATATAATGGATGGACGGAAATCCCATTCACTTAACATCACTGTTAAAGGTATACAGCGTTCATGAAATTAATCAAATCTCCTACTTATTCCAGACTTTGGGCATACCTCTGTATACTGGTGCACTGAAGAATTTCTGACAGGTATCCAGAAAACAGCAGAGGAGAAAAAAGGATGTCAGCAGAACGTATCCTCTATGAGTGGCCACCAGCCCCATCCTGTAGGGACAGCAGCCAGACAACATAGCACTGCAGGGACAACTGAGATCTTTAGGCCAATTCACAGTTTCTGCCAGTAAAACAGAGAGAAAAGGGAAGAAAACCAAGGAGATCCTTGAGGAACACACTAACATGGTCGCAAAGCTGTTTTTTTATCCTGCCACCAGTTGGTGATCATTGAATGGGATGAAACCCACAGTTAAAACTGTATTCATCTAAAATTTGCTATATGAACAACACAGTGCCAAAGAGGTGCCTTCTAGGGTTCCTTTCCAGTTTCAAAAACTTCACAAAGAGCTCCTAAGGGTGCCGCTGAACCCTTAGGGTGAACTTGGTGACGACCTCTAAAGATGTGTGCCTGTCCAATGGGGACATTTTGATGACAAAATCTGTAGCAAGTTCTTGCACTGATAGAAAGAAATTATGAGGAGTTTTACAGGGTGTCTTTCCACTTTGATCAGTGTGATGCAAAGCTCTATAGGGTGCCTTCCAACGGAGGCATTTTGATGAAGACCTCAATAGGGGTCTTTCCAGTGACAGATAGAAATGATGCAGATCTCTATAGGAAGCCTTTCCAGTGAAAAAAGAAAGATGAAGTGCTCTATCAGGTGCTCATCCAGTGTGAACAAGTTGATGAACCAGCTCTAAAACAAAATGTTTAACTTCTGATTTGCTCTACCAGTAGGAAGAAAAAGTTGACCAATAACTCAATACGGTGTTCTTTTAATCAGCCACATTTGAAGAAGAGCCCAAAAGCTCCCTTAATGGATCCCTAAAAAGGTGATGAAGAGCTTTCTAAGATGAATGAAAAACTATTAAAAAAAAATCCAAAATCTTGGTCTGAAATTCGGTCTCGTTTAAGATGACACATTGTGACATCATAGAAATATGTTTCCATCTGCATTCAGGATAAAGTCTTATATGAATTTAAGTTGGTTGTTTAGAACCATTCTTACTGAATAATTTCCTAAAATATTCCTGTATTTAAAGTAACTGCAAACTGTAACACTGCAATAATTTCATGGCTTTCTTCAAATCAAAAATTGACTCAATCCGTTCTGTCCTTTCTGGTTCCTCCTCTCTACCTATCCAGTCTGCTTACTCACAGTTGGAGATCTCCCAGCCTCTAAA
>VRLP01009690.1:0-11938 GCA_009660295.1 Lophius piscatorius
ATGTGCAGATTCTCATTATAAAGTGAGGCGTGCTGCAATAGCAACCCTGTGCCTGTACAGCGGGGAGAACACAATACGACAGGTAATAAAATTAACAGTTTACACGACAGGCAGATGTCTTAGTTTATTTTCTTAGTCTTTCAGAACTTTTTTAATATATTATTATATAATTGTTCCATCTTTAAGTATTCACCAGTAGCTACACGAGTAAAGTCAAAGTGTGGACATTTTTACAGCCTCTCCTGGCTTCTTTTCAATTTTGTGTTTATCTCATGCTTAATTTTGTCAGATCATCTATAAAAGCAAAAAGGTTACCCAATTCCTGAATCACCTGTTTGAAAGAGGAAATCACCCCCATGAACTTGATAGTTAGTTTAGGCACCCTTAGCAAAGACAACTGAACCAAATGCTTTCAATCACTAGAGATCAGTCCCTCAATGTTGAGGATAATGTGTCTCACAGTGGATCTGTGGAGTCCCAGAACCTGAACAACAGACCTACTGTCAAGCCAACTCCATGATTCTGATAATTGTCTATTTAAGGCTTGATTTGATTGAGCAGACTGATATTAATCTGGTCTGAATGTGTCTTGTCCACCTATAGCCAGCTATTAATGGAGTTTTGGGTGATTTAGTTTCTCAGGGGGCCAATACATTTTCATATATGGCATATGGCAGTTACAATTATCTTCTAAGACTTGTATTTTGTCTGTACGCATGTTGCCTTTGTTTTATGTTATTTTTTGCTTGAAGTATCGACACAGCTTATTATTAGATACACACAAAAATAGAAGAAATCAGGAGGGGGCCAATACTTTTCACAACACTTTATATTTAGTTGCTTGATGTGCATTCTTACATTATTTCCATTTTATTTCCTTCCAGGCTTATGTCTTAATGAGTCGTGTTATTATCTATATGTTATATTATATACATATATTATTGTATTAACTTAGTCCTTTCTTTTGCTTTTATTTGAAGGTCCTGATATCCCTTGATGGAAGGAAGAAACTTCTAAAAGCTTCACAAGATGCACCTCCAAGGGGTGACTATTATCAGCTCATTGGACAGCTGTGAGTGGGTCCGGCTCAAAAGCAATGATAGTTCTAGATGCCATCCGTACCACCTTGCCCTACCGTAGTGGGTTTGGAGAACATTGTTTCACAAATTGAGGTACATGAACCCCTAGGGGTACTTCAGGGAGACACAGGAGATTTTTTAACTCCATCCATAGTTTCTGCACCAGTGGCGGTCGTTGTTAATCAGGGCCCCAACTGATCCGGTTTGGAAAATCAGTTTTGTGTTATTCATATTGATTCTTGACCTTCGGATGGGCTTCGGTTTTACACCAGGGGCTCCTCCTGACACAATTCTCACCTTGTATCCGAGCTTGGGACCGGCACTGATTTGTGACCTCGTTTTGGCTGCGTTGGTCGTAAAAAAACTTAAATGGTTTACTTCGACTGAACCAAAATGAAATAGTTAATAACTTAAAAGTCCCCTTTTAAGTTATTAAGTCAGCTCCAAAAGCAGGACACAGTGTTAAATCTAAACACACAACTAATATTGAGTCACGTTTTACTCTTGTAAAAAGTAAACTACCTTCACAAAGCTCACCAAGGGGCTGTCATCTGAGCCACTTGTTTGAAGCTTTTGTTTCATGGCTCCTCATAATAATAATAATAATACATTTCATTTATAATGCACTTTACATTTGGATCAAATCTCAAAGTACTATGCCTGGTGAGTAGGGCTGCAACGAATAATCAACTTAATTGACAAAAATCGATTATGAAATTAGTTGTCGACGAATTTAATTGTCGATTTGTTGATATCGTCATAGGACACCGCCTCTGACACCTTGCAATAAGAAGGAAGTAAACATTAGCGCCATGGCCTTACCATCAAGACAGAAACAATTCAATGTGTGGGAGCTTTTCTCCCTGAAGTAGGCCAAATAATGTTGGAAACTGACAGAATTGCAAAGCTGACCTGTCCTGGCGTGGAGCATGTCAGTAATGCTGGTGTATTTGAAGCGGAGGCACGTTGGCTCTGGAGACAATGAAAACTTGTATCTGTACATTAGCTAGCTACAAAGGCATTTACTTTACATTTCCATTGGGCTTAGTAGGACTTTTACAATGTAGTGAATTGTTAATGACGTGAGTACCAAATAACTTTTATAAAATCACGATGATACCTTTCACGTTAGAAACAAATGTGCTCGTGGAGACGTTTCACATTACTGCGTATCCAATGTTAGCTGCATCCAACTGAAAACAATTTAACCTAATGTAGTTGTTGACGACAGAATGCACAAAGCGGTGACTGTTCTTTTATTTCTACCCTTCTCTGTTATTTTCATAAATTTACATGGATGATTTATTTCATTCCAGAGAAACTGTTGTATTTTAATTTAAGAAAATGTAAATATTATTTATTAATACATTTTATTTACCATTTGTATCAGCAGTGATGTGATGCAGCAAGAAAGGGCTAAATTCCATTTCAGTAAATACACTGTTGGTATTGTAACCTGTTTGGTTTAACAGCCTGTTAAAAAACTGTAAAATTCATTGAAAGACATTTTGGAAAGAAAAATTCATCTTTACTGTTTTTATTGTTAGTCGGATTGTGTCCAAATCTACCTAAAGCTAAATTCAAAAGCTGATAGCAAAATAAGAGCCATGTAGTAATTGTGTATTTACGGATAATTACGGATTACGATTAATTGTTTCAATAATCAATAGATTAATCGACTATCAAGATAGTCGTTAGTTGCAGCTGATGGTGAGGGAGTAGATTTGGAGTGATTGCTCATTGGCATACAAACCAATGTAAGGTTATTTAAAAAAAAAAAAAAAGTTATGGTTTTGAAAAGGTTTTGGTTTTTTTGAATCCCTCTGTCTGTTGCTTGTTGAATCTAGATTCCAGTGAGTGGAGATACCCTCATGTCTCTAACTGAGAGAGACAACTGTCTCATTTGAGTAAAGTACATTTACTTTCATGTTGTATATTATGCAATATTGGCCTAATAAAGTTTCCATGTTGTGTCTTCATTTGATTATTGTATTAATTTTAGTGAGAGATTTTAGGCTGAATCTAATCACTTAATTGGGCCCTTTTGATCTATTTTTCTATATGTGATGCGTTTTGCTGTGTCAAGTGGAAAATTGTCCATTTTGCAGGAGTTTTATGTGGTTCGAGTCTCCTTTTTGTGCTGGGCATAGGTACATCTGAGTCTTCATTCAGTTTGAGTTAATAATCCGTGTCTAGTGGGGTTTATTAGTTATTAGCCAATACATTTTGTGAGTAAATCCTCTTCATACGTGACTCAACACCAATCTGCCTGATGACATACTTTAGTTCTACAGCTCATTGTCTATGCTTGCTGATTAATTATTTTTATTAATTTATGTTAATATTGTTGTTATATGTACCTCATCCTGGCATTATTACTGCTTGCAATTAAACTGTAAGCAACATATGCAATCCAGCGCACTGTGAGCGGGAGGTTCTGAGGTTGAATGCAAGACAAAAATTTTAAAAAATGAATCGATGAAAAATAGCATTAATAAGCTGAAACTCCACAAAGAAAACAGAGCCAGCAAAATTACAGTTACTCAGTTCAATTTAAAAAAAATTACAACATTTAGTATTGCACAATAACAAAACAAAGGGTTTGTCATGAATTTAGTGACGTGTTGTTAACATTTGAAATGTGGCATTTGTTTGCAGATAGTGATGGCACCGCATTGTTATTTATCTTATATACCTTTTACAAAGGACGTTATTCCTACCAAAAATGTTCGGCACTGATCATTTGGCCAAAATATATGATTTAATGGGGTACTTTTGTGAGAAAAGCTTTAAAGTCACTTTGGATCTTGTAATAACATCCTCCTGTCTATTAAGTTTGTCCTTAAAAGATGCATTTAGCCTAATATACTGAAAAAAATATTATTGGTTGTCAGTACACATATTGTGGATTCGTGTGTTAAAAATGAAAACATTTGTTATTACTTTTGTGTATTTTCATCACCAGTTGTATTAATTTCATTAGTAAAAAAGTGATGTTGGCAGAGTTTATTTTTATTAGTAAAAATTCTTTAATAACATGAACCCCTTCCTAGAGGCCCATACAGTCCTGATTGAAAGTAAATTGTGCAACATTTAAAATGTAAAGCAACTTATCAACTTACATTTTACATAAAGAACAGGAAGATGGATCAACTGAAACTGACAACCCCCATTTTAATAACTGAGAAAGCAATTACTCAGAAAATGTGCTTCTTCAATTGAACATCCATGTCCACCATGAATATTAGAGACAGAAGAGAATAAAGTGAACATGATACCCACTATACCCACTATACTACAGAGGAATATCAGGATACAACTGTCAATTCATGATCAAATGTGTTGAGATGCATGTTTCTATGTTTAAATGAGGGAATTTTAACAACATCAGTTTTTCCTTCAATAACTCTTATATCAGTTTAATCTTTTTCATAAATGAACAAAAGGTTTGGAGAAAAGGCTATAAACTTCATCACAGTAAATTTGATTGGCTGGAGGACATGTTACAGGATGCATAAGCTGGCGGAGATCCATATCTTGGTGCTTTTTGCAAGACAGTTAGCATGAGATAACTTAGACATTAAAGTTGGAGGATCAAATGGTGGAACATGAAGAATATATATATATATATATATATATATATATATATATATATATATATATATATACAGGACACAAACAGGACAGAAAAGTCATAAAGGAATGCAGTGCCTGCAAGTATAAATAAAAGGGAAAGAGTCTGATCTCCAATGGCATATATAAATATGAATTCAAATAGTCCTGGTGCAGGTGTGCAATAGTGCAATTTGAGGAACACTTGGTGTGTACACAGGGTTAGCCATTGAAGTTGTACAAATCACTCTGTAAGTATCGTCTTACAGAACTCACAGGGCTCATATGTCCATATTAAAAGTGTAGCATAACAACGAATGAGACCTTACAAATTTCCAAAAACATATTTGTAGATAAGTAAAAATAATTATGTTCACAGATAAAGCGAGTCAAACAAATTATTTGGTATTGTGCTAATTTTCTCAAGAGAATTTTAATGTCAAATATGACACATGACAGCATTTCTTGTTTTCTATCATTTTTACAGAAAAATGATAGAAAACAACTTAAATTAAAACTTAAATGGAATGTAAATAATATTCAATATTAATATTCAATAACTCAAATGATGGTGGAGAATTTGATGAGACTGAGAATTTGGTAATATGAATAATTTTTATGTTCTTCATACAATAATATTGGGCTTTCAATCTAATTAATTAAATATTTGGTACTAGATTTAATAACCCTCCACAATAACTCACTCCTCCTCAAATGATAAACCACTTAGCACCAATATTTGCAGTTTATATAGGCCTTCATCTTCCGCATTGCCATTTATGGTTATATCTAAACTACGCAAGAATTAAAGGGAACACATAATCATCACAGAGTAACTCCAAGTCAATCACACCTCCGAGATATCAACCGGTTCAGTCAGGAAGCAATATTGATTGTGAATCAATTTCACCTGCTGTTATGCAAATGAGACAGACAACAGGTGGAAAGGAGAGGCAGTTAGCGAGACAACCCCTAATGTTTTTGCAGGTGATGGCCACAGACTATTTCCCTCTCCTCATCCCTTCTGGTTGATTCTTGACTAATTCTGCCTTCGGCTCTAGTGGTAGCATGAGCTGGTATCTGCAGCCCACAGAAGTTGCTCAGGTAGTGCTGCTGCTCCTCGAAGGATGGCACATCCATACGTATCGTTGCCAGAAGGTTTGCTGTTTCTCCAAGCAAAGTGTCAATAGCGTGGAGGAGATACCAGGAGTAAGGCCAGTACACTAGGAGAGGTTGAGGGGGCCGTAGGAGGGCAACAACCCAACAGCAAGACCGTTATCTGCTCCTTTGTGCAAGGAGAAACAGGGGGAGCACTGCCAGAGCCCTACAAAATGACCTCCAGCAGGCCACTCGTGTGCTTTTTTTGGCCCAAACTGTCAGAAACAAACTCCATGAGGGTCGCATGAGGGCCCGTCGTCCACAAGTGGGGCCTGTGCTCACAGCCTGGCACGGTGCAGTCCAATTGGCATTTGCCGGAACACACCAGAATTGGCAGATTCGACACTGGCGCCATTCGCCATTCTCTTCACTGATTAGAGCAGGTCCACACTGAGCACATGTGAGAGAGTCTTCAGATGCTGTGGAGAACGTTCTGCTGCCTGCAACATTCTCCAGCATGACTGCTTTGGCAGTGGGTCAGTGATGATCTGGGGAGGGATATCCTTGGAGGGTTGCACAGACCTCCTGTGCTAGCCAGCGGTACCCTGACTGCTGTTAGGTACCGGAATGAGATCCTCAGAAACATTGTCAGACTGTTTGCTGCTGTAATGGGCATGGGTTCCTTCTGGTACATGACAATGTCCAGCCTCATGTGGCTGGAGTGTGACAGCGGTTCCTGGATGACGAAGGCATTGATGCTATTGACCGTCCGGCCCATTCCCCACACCTGGATCCAATCGAGCACCTCTGGGACATCATGTATCGTTGCATCCATCGGCGCCACTTCGCACCACAGACTGTCCAGGAGCATCAGATGCCCTGATCCAGGTCTGGGGGGAGATACCCATGGAGAACATCGGCCGTCTCACCACGAGGAAGCCCATTCGTTGTAGGGAGTACATACAGGCACATGGAGGCCAAACACACTACTGACCCGCATTATGAGTTGTCTTGAGGAATTTCATAAATGTTGGGATCTGGGAGCCTGGGATCTAATTTTTCCACTTTTATTATGAGTATGATTCTGAATCCAGTCCTCAATGGGTTAATGATTTCGGTTTCCATTGATCGCTTTTATGTTATTGGGTTCTCATCAAATTAAACTATTTAATCAATAAATATTTTCAACTGGAAGATTTCCTTCATCCAGATCTGGAATGTGATTTAAGTTTTCCCCTTTATTTTTTGAGAGGTGTATATTCGGATGTTTATAGCTTAATGTTGTGTGTGTGCGTGTGTATTTGTGTGTGTGTGTGTGTGTGTGTGTGTGTGTGTGTGTTTGTACACACACACAAAAACTGCTTCTGTAGCGATGGTTCACAGACGGAAATGGTAAACAGTAAACATCGGGACACATGTGACGTAAATGCTACGACACGAATGACGTTTCAAAGGCAATTCCAATTAGTAGACAAATTGAGCAAATTACAAAAGGATACAAATATCTGGCACAGCAACGTATGTATTTCGTTGCTATGAATTGGCAGTTAGACGCTCTAGCTTGTATCATATTAAGCAAGGAGCGGGACAAAAGCTCCCGGTATTCACTTCCTGTCCGTTTTAAGGACAGGAACGTAAAGCTCCTTTCATGAATTCCTATCAGGTCCTGCAGCTGGTGGGAAAAGGCTCGTTTGGTCGAGTTTACAAAGGAAGGAAGAAATGTACCGGCCAAGTAGGTATTCCTGTAGAAATAATCGGGGAATCAGGTGTTAGATTGTGTTTGACTTTCCATCTGTGTCCTTCAGGTGGTGGCTCTGAAGTTTATTTCAAAAATGTGTTCTGAAAAGGAGCTGCGAAATCTCAAGAGGGAGATCGAGATAATGAAAGACCTTCACCATCCGAATATTATCCAACTCTTTGACAGCTTCGAAACTGAAACGGAGGTATATTTACTTTATAATTTAACAAATTTAAATAAATAAAGTTAATAAAGTTAAATAGCAAATTTGAAGTTTTCTTCTCTTTTTCTACCTTTGTTGCTAATTAGAAATTGTCGTAATTTGGTCAATAATAAAAACAAAGATGAAAAGAGAAATAACAAAAAACACCAAACTAGTAAAAGCAACATAGGGATTTTTATCATGTTACACCCTTCCAGTAAACAATATTTTTCTTAATCTGTAATTACTGTGTTCTCCATCAGTATTGGTTAAAGTAATCCTCCTCCTCAAGGATTGGCACCACCTCTGGATGTCATTTTGTGGAATGGAACTTTTTTGTCAGCTAGCGGGAGTTGCTGCTGTGGCTGTGGAGCGTTTGTGTTAACATTTTCACAAACGCTCACTCAGCCAACCCTGCAGCTTTTCAATGGTGTTAGAATTGAGGCTCATAGCTGATTATTCCAGAACTCCAGGTCCGTCTCCTGCATGTGCATGGATTGCCTGGGGAAGATTTGCGGAAGAACAAGTGTGATCTATGGAGGCCCCACCTTGCAACATACAGGAGGATCTGCTGTTACTGTCTTGATGCCAGGCACAACAACACACCTACAGGGGTCATCGCAATTTTAGGCGGATGGTTATAGTGTTGTGGGGGATCAATAGCAACCCAAAACTAATCTCACATTTAAAATTCTAAAATAGTTGAGTCAGTTTCTCAAAATGGGCAAAAATTATTAGTGCTATTTGTGTGAATTTAAAACACTCAATGCAATCAGGCCTCATTTATGCAATGTTCCTATCACATAGATTAAAAATATTTACTGCACTCATTTTATTGATGTCTCTTTATAAACCAAGACTCCTTATATGTTTGTAACAGGTTGTGATTGTAACTGAATATGCTGAGGGGCAATTGTTCCAGATTCTTGAGGATGAAGGGAGCTTACCAGAAAGTCAGGTATACATATTTCAGTATTTCAGTTTACAGAGCAATGATTTATCATAACCTTTATTATGCAGTTAAAGGATCATCATTTTCTCTTTCCTTACATCCTGCTAGGTCAGAGTGATTGCCTGCCAGCTGGTTTCAGCGCTGTACTATTTGCACTCCCATCGTATTCTTCATCGGGACATGAAGCCACAAAATATTTTGTTAGGAAAAAATGGGGGGGTGAAACTGTGCGACTTTGGGTAGGTAAAGAAATAATTAGTATTAATCATTTTCACAATGATCCTCAATCTGTGATGTAATTTTTCTGTAGGTTTGCAAGGGTCATGAGTATCTCCTCCTTGGTGCTGACTTCAATAATGGGAACGCCTCTGTACATGTCTCCTGAGCTAGTGGAGAAGAAGCCTTATGACCACACTGCTGATCTCTGGGCTCTGGGCTGCATCCTGTTTCAACTCCACACGGGGGCGCCTCCGTTTCACACTAACTCCATAATCCACCTGGCGCAGCTTATAGTGACAGACACAGTGAAGTGGCCAAACACCATGAGTGACACCTGCATGGTAAAGTACATCTACCGACTCATCAAAGAGAACACTGTACGAAGATATGGTTTTAAATAACGAAGACTGAAAAGTAGAAAAAAGTGCTAGTCTTGAATGATTTGATAATTGGATATAAATTACCCACAAATAGTCAGTTTTTTGTGACTTCAGTCAAACATTTATATCTGCACTACTGCAGGGCATTCAAACAATTGAAGTCAAGAGAGATGTGATCAAATATAGTGAGCACATTTCCCTCACGTTGGGGCTTTGAGATGTGAAAAATAGCATCTACGTCTACTGTCATAATATGGTGTATATTGTTAAAACAACTTGTGTTGCAAAGCATGCTTTTAAACTGTTAAGAAAATCCGACTTACAACACTTAATCCTTTAATAATTTTTTATTTCGTGGGAAGCAGGCCATTTTAATTAGAGTGGCTGAACCTTTTGGCAAAGGTTGTTTTTTTGGAAACAATTTGACCCTTATCAGAAATTTTAAGTTTATCACTTTACATAATTTTGTTTCGTGTGTTCTCAAACTCTTTAATATACCAAACTTAACCATATTCTTATTGAATAGGACTTTCTCTATAGCCATGGTTAATGCCTCCTCCTCGGTTGCTCCTTTGACCTGTGGTGTCCCTCAGGGCTCCATCCTTGCCCCCTTGCTTTTTGCATAAAGATGCTCACACTCGGTCATTAACTTCTGTATAAAAACCACCATTCCAGTCAAAACAATAAAAAAATATCCCACTTCCAAACCTTAAATTACCCCCAAGATAAATCAGCGCCTAAGGGCTAAACATGAAGCCTTTGGCCCAAAGCACGGTCTGGAATCCAAACCATAAGTCGACAAGTAAAAAATGAGGTTTTCAAAATGGAATTGAAGTACAATGAAAAATTAGGGTATGGGTTTAGCAACATGAACACGAAGCTGGCTTTCCAGAGGTTGAAAACTCGAACTGGGCATGAACCCAAACACAACCTAAATGCAGTAACCAACCCAGAATCTTTCACCAAGGAACTGAAAACTTCTACACCCGTTTTCATGACCAGAACTTCATAGCTGAATGTGACAATTAGTTAAGAGCCCTTCCCCCACCAAATCCACATGAAGCGGCCCCTTTTACAGAGGAGGAGCTGTGGCTCCAGCTTAGCCGGTGTAAACATGGCAAGGCCACTGAAGACCTGGAGTTCTCACCGGTCCCCTATTCACTCTTCTGTGAATCCTAAAGGACAGCCACAATCCCCACCATCTGAAAGAGTGATATCATAATCCCCATACCCTAAGGTCCCACAGAACTCAAACCCTACCGACCAATTGCTCTAGTATCGACCATCATGAAGTGCCTGGAGAAGCTGCTACTGAACATCCTCCTTCCAGTCGTCGCCCCACAACTGGATCCTTTCCAATTTGCCTGTTAGGCTAAGAGGGGTACAGAAGACGCCTTGAACATTCCCCCCTTAGTAGACTAGTGTTAATGCTGATGGTGCCATCTTCCTTGTTGTTTTTGTTGTTGCTGTTGTACTTTTGTCACTTTGTGCCGTGACAAAAGTACAACAGCACGCAGTGTGTGATCCGACATGTACAGTGCTGTGAAAAATGATTTCCCCTTGGGGACCATAAAGTCTAAAGTCTAAAACCGGTTCCGATACGTTTCTCAACAAGAAATAGTGACTCAGAATGTGCTCAACCAAACAGTGGAGCAGAACATTAATGGATTAATGAGTGTTTATCTATTGTCTCCCTTACAGAGTTTCCTGAAAGGTTTGTTGGTCAAAGACCCTCAGAAGCGGCTGTCATGGCCAGACCTCCTGCACCATCCCTTTGTTGCTGATGGTGTTTTAGGTGATGCTTAAGAATCCTCATGTTAACAGAAAATTACTCTTTTTGCTTTTGAAAGGTTTCTAATGTTTTATTTTTGGTTTTATTCCCTTATTTATTTATTGGCACAGTCAAGGCAGGCAAAAGTGTTTTCAGCCCTTTAACAGAGACCCCCAGTCCAGACATGCTGGCCTTGAAACATCAGCAAATGGTCGCAAAGACAGTGCCAATGTCTGGAGAGAGGGACAGCAGGACCCAAAGGAGACCAATGGGAGGTGCCGATGTGAAAGTGAGTCAAATAGTTTTCTTGTTCTTCGACTTGTGTAGAAATTCATGGTGTAACTCTAAGTTGTTCTGTGCACTTGTACACACAGATTAAGAAGGATGCCGTGGGGAATGAAAGGGCCAACACTGCAACAGCAGCTTCCCATGAAGCAAAGTCCCCCTCCTGCGACGTCTTTACTATTTCAGCTCCTATGGTCACATTGACAGCTGCCAATCAAAACCTCAACCAGATGAATCAATCCTCCATGGGATCATACACAAGGTGTTCATGGAAGCTTTGAACAAAGATGTAATATGCTACCTAAACGTACTGATGCTGTGTTAACGGTTATGTGAATGTCCTCTACAGGGGTCAGATTGGTGGGGGCTATGAACAAGAATTGCTCCCAATAGAGCCTGGAGCACAAGGAACACAAAGATACAGCGAGGAGAATCAGATGACGCTTTTTGAGGATGTTTTTCAGGATGTTGACAGGGAGGACTACTGGGAGAAACTGTGCCAAGAAACAGATCCGAGCAGGCAGCACAAAGAACTATTAAACCACAGGGCCATCGTCCCTCGACTTAAATCAAAACTCCAGGCCCTGAGAGCTCAGGTAATT
>VRLP01009691.1:0-11937 GCA_009660295.1 Lophius piscatorius
TAGGCGGACCGTCACCAGACTCGGTAGAATTGTTACAAATACAAATACAAATACAGAATAATAGATACAAATACGGATATATATCCAAAAGGTTTGCCGGTGACCAACAATAAAAGGTATACTTGTCGGTTAATAGTATTGCAGGCTGTAGAACTCTGCTGCCAAATCCACAACACAACACATTAAGAAAAACTTGCTGCAAAAGCCACAACACATTGAAATTGTGTACAAAGGACACTTGGAAGTTATGCACTTATTTAATGCTTCATTTAGTGAATAGAACGGATATAATACACAAACATCTCATATTATATTTTCATCCGCCTTGTTACGCTTTGCTTAAGTAACGGGGTCATATGTCTGTGACATATGTGTGTGACTATGACCCTCACACACACACAGCTCCCAAAGCTTCAACAAGCGATGGTATTCTTTACATAATAAGAAAACAAAAGGTTGTTTTTGTAATCTAAGTTAATCTGATACATCTGATTTTACTCCAAACAAGGTTTAACACAGGCAGAAACAACTTTTGTAGCTGATGTTCAATTAGTACAAGGGCTCCAGGCAAGAAAAAAGAATATCTAGGAGCCATTGACTCCTAATCTTCAAGTAATTAGGGGCCAAATTAAATTTGTAGTTGCAAAAATATATCAATGTCAGGGTACAATGTAAAATTTCTGTTGTTAACTTTTCTTTCCTTTCTGTACTGTCCTTTGTTTGCACTATGTCCCATTGTGTGCACAATGTATTCTTTACACAATATGTGCATGTCCAATATGCTTCAATTTAGTTACCATGAATACATAAATTAAATGTCAATGATATTATCTCAAATTTTGTACAATGTACAATTAGTTTCTTCCTGCTAATTCAGGCTCTGTGTTTGTATCTATGTCCTAGCCCTACCTCCCACACATCATGCTTCTTCACAAACATTTTTCCAAATGTTTGTAACCAGTAGTGAACTCTGTTACTAAAACTTTTGCTTGTATCAATCAGAGTTTCACACAGGATCTCGAACCTCAAAAAAGCTGAACTCACAATGCATGATAAACCAGATTTAACGCAGTTCACAATGATCAAATAATATTTTACTGGAGAAGCGTCTACATTTGAGCTATCAAAAAAATGAAGCAAAGGTTATACCTGTGTTGAACTGGCTTATTTTTTAAGAAAATTAGAAATAACTTTTCATCCTGATTACCCAGAAACTACTGAGCTCCTCCGACACACTGTCCCTTTCCCCGCTGTTAATACTCACCTACTGCCCCTCACTCGGGGAGCCTGTCCCTCCTGCTGCCCCTCTCTCTGAAACAGTAGCGTTAATTGAACTTAATTTATTATAAATAAATTATTTGACTTTTCTTGATGAAGCAACCTGCTCCTCAGAAAGCTGAAAATAATTTATATTTAGTGATAGCCATAGCGAGGAAACTGAGCGCTGATGTCATTGGTAGGTGCCAACTTTTATAACACAAAAAAGGAGGACTCTTTGCAGGATTCATCAAATTATGGCTAGTGATATGGACAAAATCAAAAATCACATTTTCTTTGACCAAATACATCGATATTGTGACGAAACTGTGAGCAGGGGCGAAAATCCAATTTCATTGTGTGACACCAAAAAGGGACACAAGAATTCAGAATTTTTCAGAATTCCCTATCTGATATAAATTTTTTAAAAAGTTTTAAATTCAAGTTTCTCGCCAAAAACTCAATTCTACAAGATTCTACATCTAAGCACATCTTAACAACTACAATTCTGCTTCACCCAAAACTAAGAGTTAAAACAGACATTGACACATAATGCAATGCATCTCAATACAATGTGCTGCTGACAGCTGCGTTAGCAAGCTTTCCTGCCGATGCCAACAGTAAACATTTCTTTGATTAGATTTGTTGATTCACACTTAAGCATTATCAGAGTCGCTAGTTGCTTTTTAGAATGGAAATAAGTAGGAAATTATTGGGAAACACTAGAATGTATTGTATATTGGGTCGGGATGTTTGGCATTGGCGACTGGCAGAAAACACAGTTATCAAAATTTTAAAAATGGTAGCATTAGCAACCATTTAGTCGCTATTTGGAGCCCTGTGTACAGTTTGATATGTCGCCACCAGGAGTCGGTATGAACGATGGTGGATAAGAGATTTCTTAAGCGAGTATAATACAGTACATACACTAAGGACACCGATGTGAAATCAATGTGGAATGAATGCTATCTTGCTGTATTCCCCAATTATTCCATTGTAGGATGATCGCTCATCCCACTGAGCTTAATCCTTTATTGTAATTAGAAATGCACGGATTGCAATTTTCTCGGCCGATCACCGATATTTATAAAGTCGGACCGGCCGATACCTATTTTTTTCTTTTAAATTTAAAAATCATTATGAGTCATTTATTTTAAGTGTTCTTATTTTGAAGGATTACAGTGGAAGTGACGTGGCTGCTCAGCCTTGTGTAATGTGCACGTATACTGACTGGTTGAAATCTATGTACCCGCCCTGCATTCTATTAACCTATTGTGTGACATTTCGAAGTGAAAGTAAAACTTTGTAAGCGTTTTTCAGTCCATTACATGTTGGCTTTGTTTAGGGACATAAGGAACTAACATAAGCTTCTAAACTTGCTGGCTCTGAGCTCCCGCTAGCTTTAGCCGCTATGCTAACATTAACTTTTAAACTTGCTATGTTCCTGGGGTAATTTAATTTGAAGTGACTGAGAACTCAAACCAAACAGCTTAGTATACTAGAGTACTCACAAAAAACACGACAGCATTTGATTTTGCCAGCAACACTGAACCCAAAAAATTCCATTAAAGAATTTTGTATTATACTAGCCCTGCTCAAAAAATTAAGGGACCTCTTAAATCACAGACCGGATCTCGATGAAAGTTACATTCATGTTGAAAATCTTTATTGATATACATTGCGTAATTGGTTCAGAACAAAATTATCCAAGACCGATCAATGGAAATCAAAATCATTAAAACATTAAGGGCTGAATTCTAAATTACACCAAATATCAAATTGAAAAACTGAAATCACGGACTGGTCCAGCTCGAGGGAATTTCATCAAAAGAGATCAAAATGTGCTCCAGGAGTATGTTTGAGCACAAAATGCCAAACATCTGGTGAGATGGAGGATGGTGTCCTGGGGAATCTCCTCCCAGAACTGGATCATTCCTGGATAGTCTGCGGTCAGTGGTGGTGGTGGATTCAGTATCGGGGAACATGAGGACCTGTCAATGGCGTCAATGGCATCAATACCTTCATCCTCCAGGAAATGCATATACACTCTGACCAAATGAGCCCAGAGTGTGGCATTGTCCTGGGCAAGGAGGAACCCAGTGTCCACTGGACCAATGTAAGGTCTGATAGTGGATAGCGAGTTTCATCCTGGTACCTAACAGCAGTCGGTACTGTTGGCTAGCCTGTGGAAGTCTGTGATACCATCCAAGGATCTGTCTCCCCAGACCATCACTGACCCACCACTCGACCGGTCCTGCTTGATGATGATGCAGTAGCATTTTGTTTTCCACAGCGAGTCCAGACTCGGTCACGTCTGTCTCCTCCATGCTCTTGAGATTGTGCTGGGAGACACAGCAAACCATGTTACCACAGCACATGGGGATAATCCATCCTGGAGGAGCTGTAATACCTGTGCAGCGTTAGTGGGCTGCAGGTACCGCCTCCTGTTACAAGTAGTGACAAAGACACCAGCAGAACACTAAACTAGAGGAGAGTCAGTCAGGAAAGATAAGGAGACAGAAATGGATTGTGGCCACCACCTGCAGAACCGTTCCCTTTTTGGGGGTTGTCATGGTTTTGCCTATCCATTGCACCTATTGTCACTTTCACTTCACCAGAAAATGTGAAACTGATTCACAGTCACCTGTGCTTCCTAAATGGATGGATTGATATCCCTGAAGTTTTACTGACTTTTGTCATACTGCAATGATTAAGTGTTCCCTTCCTTTTATGAGTGGTTTGTATTCCACTGCATCTTATCTTAAGATAAACATCTCTAGAGGCATTTTCTCCTTTTGTCATAAATTTGACTGTTGACTTTGAAGCAGTTCTGGCATCCTACATTAGTGGATCTTCTTTTTTTATCTTTTGTCTCAAAGCAAAGCATTTTTTTATTTTCATAGACAGTTTTTTCTTGAGGAACTCA
The DNA here is from genome assembly GCA_009660295.1 of Lophius piscatorius. NCBI lineage: Eukaryota > Metazoa > Chordata > Actinopteri > Lophiiformes > Lophiidae > Lophius > Lophius piscatorius. Next base: position 4,184 of record VRLP01009691.1, read on the forward strand.
TCCATAGAGGACATATGACATTTGCTTGAGTTCTAAATGCATATGCATATTCTTTTATGTACATAGACAGAAGCAAAAGAGGAATTTCAGATTATTCTCAACTTTTTTTCCCCTCTTCAGGAAGAGAACTCAAGTCCAGATGCTTTAATCACTTCATACAGAATATATCTGCATATCTGTAACCCTGCTTTCAGCTGCAGGGAGGGCAAGCATTCGATCCACCATGTGGGTCCAGACTGGAATACAACAGGAATCACCATGGAATCCTCAGATATTCATCTTTTCAGGAGGATGACCCTGAGGACAGAAATAAAAAGAAGCAAGCGTCTTTTTCTGTTTACATTACTATGTGGTTGGAATGTCAATGATATTTCTCCATGTAGCCGTGACAACAAGAGGATGAATGCTAGGCTCCATCCATGGTCAATACTAAGTATGTTCTTTAATGTGAAATACAATGAATACAGTCTGTTAAAAATAAAAATAAATCATTTTAGAACATTTTCCACCAGTAATGTAACCTTTAACCGCTACAATTCAACTGAAAAACCAACTAAAATCTTCAGGAGGGAAAAAATACTTTAAATGAAAGATAAATAAATAACTTAGAATAATAAATAATTATTATTATTGTTATTTTTTAGTTAAAGCCCCGGAAAGTCTGGGATATTATGGAATCCTCATCGCTGCCACTGTGTTAAACTGTTGCCTTTGTGTTAACGTGATAACTCAACCACTATTTCATGGAGCATTTTCAAATATAGTTATATAGTTATACCATCAAGGTAGAACTGAATTGATTTGGGGAAAGGTCGGTTGCATATTTCTCACATAAGGTGGAGCTTTGTCTCCAAAAGTTTTTGGCCCTTAATTTCTCAACTGTTATACTATAAATTTGGTGCGTATGAAACGTCTGGAGGAGATATATCTTGTATAGGTCATATTTTAGTCAGATCATATGTATTTTCTCACTAGGTGGAGTTTTTTAATAAAAAAAATAGTCTTTTGGACGTAACTACACATTTCAATCAATCAATCAGGGAGACTTCGTGTTCAATGCAGGGGACTTGGGGCTTTTCAGGGATATACCCTTGCTGTCAGAGAAGATAGGGTAGGCGTAGATGTTTTTTTTAATCCCCCACCATTTCAGATTGTTAAATTGAACAGGTTAAAGAGCCCATTAAAGTTGGAAAAACAGCTGATGTTTCTTTTTGATCTTTTTACATCACAGAATCCTGATATGTGGACCTCTTTTATCTATCTGTATTTCAGATTTCTGTGCATGGATACATGAATAAATATATCATATTTTTTTCATATTTCATCCTAGAATGGATATTTACCCAATTTGTGGCTCTGCGACAATGGTCCCACGGGAATCCATGAGACTCTTTGCGTATATGCACAAATACAAATGTCTTCATGCCTGGTGTTTTTATCATCAGCTAACATGTTTGTTGTTGCTGGGGAGAGTCTTCACTCATGCTAAAATACATCAATGTGTGATTGTGTGTCCTTATGGAGAACTCATACCTTCAACATGCTTTTGATGTGAAGATCGGAAGCCCCAATGACTTTGGAGATAATCCTACCCCACTTCCTTTCAATGGGCTTCATTCACCAGTATCTTCCTAAGACGTTTTTTCTTAAGAAAACTCCTATGAGAAAAGATACGTCAGAATCATGAAGCCTTCTTGAACTGCCAAATTGTTCATAACTGTATTCTTAACAGGGTGAATTCCATTTTTGAACTTAAGCTTTAAGCTTGTGCCTGCGGTCCTAATTAGCATGTAACGCCCCGCCAATGCCCATAAAAGGGCATCAGACTGCAGGTCCGTGTGCAACACACACATGACTGCCACACAGCTTGTCGAGATGAAAAGGAAGAAAATGTCGAAGAGAAGGTGTAAAGACAGTGGAGTACCGAACTCCAAATGTAAAAAACGTCCTCAGCTCTGAAGTGGAGATATTGCTTCAGGAGTCGGACAGCAAACGGATTGTCTTATTCAGTAGTGTCAGTAGCAGATATAAAATAACCCAAGATAATGTGATGTTTTTACAGTGAATACTGAATATGGATGTAGGAGCACAGGGACCTAAAAGGGACCATTACCCTGGATCAGCAAATCACAGACCAAATTATTAACAGATAATGAGACTCAACACCCTAAGGCGCAGCCAGCTTCCTCCTGCTGCAGCGCAACCCTCAAGACACGCGCTTGAAGCGCTGCTGCTCGTCCGACCTCAGACTCTTGCAGCATCAACGCTGCTCACAACCTCTGACGCACTGATGAAAATTAAAAGATAAAAGACAAAGCTGCTGGGCAAAGAGAATGTAACCCAGCAACTTCTTAACACGTATGGAGATCTGAGCCATGTTCAAAGTCCTATGAGTGTATGTTCTATTCTATTCTATGCTGATGACTCTGTTCATCGTGCTGCACCAGTACGTTCCAAAAGGACTGCCTGATGGATACAATGGCAGTGATGATAATGCTGGTTTCTGCTACGACATCAAACAATCAGTTCAGCAGAAAGGTGGAAAAGTGGATTGAGCAGAGATTTGTTTAGTTTGAACTGGGGTTTTATTTGATGTGTTCCTTCAAACCTTTCCAGCCTTCCCAACATGTGAGCCCCTCACCCAGTTCAGCTGCTCCAGCGGACGATGCATCAGTCGGCAGTGGTCCTGTGACTCTGGTGAGGAGACGAGGCTGTGAATCATGAACACGTTTGTTTGGTGACGCACATTCATCAGACATCGGCTCTGACCTTTAACGCCTGTGTTTAGACGATGACTGTGGAGACGGCAGTGATGAAGCGGGCTGCGTCCGGTCCTGCTCCAGCAGCCAGTTCCGGTGCAGCAGTGGTCGCTGTATCCCGGACCACTGGGCCTGTGACGGAGACAACGACTGTGGAGACGGCAGCGATGAGAGCGCCACCTGCAGAGGGGGAGCGGCCGGTAAGAACCCATAGACAGCAGATAAATCAGAACATCCTTCCAGCGGAGGACGGCTGCTGGTATAAATCATGTTTTACATCAGACATCAGTGGCATGAATCCTGTAGTATTTATAATGTCTCTGCTGGAGCCTCGTTGGTTTCTAGAGAGATTCCACTGCTGGCGGCAACTCGTCTGTGAGCGCCGCTGCTCCTATGTCTGTTTTAAAGCGCTCATTATTTATTTGCAGTTCTAATCATTGTTTCAATTTTACCATTAATACCGACGTACATCTCATGTGACCTCTTGAGATCTTCTTACACGCTCCTGAAACTCCTGAAGATCCTAGAAGCTTGTTCACGCTCAGCGCTTTCTTGTCATTAGAATGTGTAGACGTTTCATCAAACTGCCCTGATGGGAATTGAACGCTTCTTCTCTCCCCCTTGTCTGCTGCTGCTCTTACCTCAGGGGATTGGGTCCATCTCAGCGGTTGGAGAAATGCTTTTATGATTTAAACAAATGTTTAATCGGACTTGTATTATTATCACCCTATTGGATGTCCTTAGAAATAAATCATTTTACTGTTAATTATGTTCAGATGAAAATGTTAAATTTCATCAACATTACCCATGAACTCTTATTTTTGTGATGGTGTGGGTGAACTTGACTGGTAGTGATCAGGTCTGGGTCTAGTCCAGCTGGAACTGGTTCTTTATGCAGTTTGAGGATCTGTCCCAGTTTATTATTAGATAAAGACAAAGATAAAAGAAACCAGGAGGGTTTGGATTCTTTCTCACAGCATTGGATGTCCAGGGACTCTGATAGCAGCAGCGCTGAATATGCAACGAGAGACTCAACTGGTACCGGGCTCCTTTTGAGGCCCTGCTGAATAAAGACCAGTAATGAAACCCAGCAGAATCACCTGAGAATCACCCTGGAAGTGAAATACTGTAAACATCTCCAACCGGTAAAGTGTCTTGTGGAATAATGGTTTTGTGCTGCTGTGTCTTTGACTGGGCAGAGTTCTGTGGGTCGGTCCGTGTCTTTGACTGGGACCGTGTCTTCGTCTGGGACAGAGCTCTGTGGGTCGGTTCTTCTGTTGGACTTTGACAGAGTTCTGTGGGTCAGTGGATCGGTCCTTTCATTCTGACCATTCTTTCAGTGCTGCCGTCTGGGATCCAGTGCAGCGGAGAGGAGTTCTACTGCGTGACGGACGGAACCTGCATCCCGGAGCGCTGGAGATGTGACGGAGACAAGGACTGTGAGGACGGCAGTGATGAGGACGGATGTGAGGGAACCAGAAGGATGTGTGACCCGAAGGCCAAGTTCACCTGCAGGGACACAGGTAGGAAGGTTCACTGCTACAAAAACAACAGGAAACACTCTGAAGACAGACGTGACGTTTCTCCAAAATGTCTCTCTGCTTCTTTTTACCTTTAATGACTCCAGTTTAAACGCCATGGATAAATGTGGAGCAGTAAGTACATAGAAACCTCTTTACACTGTCAGAACCTGATGACAGTCTGGAGTCCAGACTAAGTCAACCTTTGGACCTTTGATAGACAGGAGATCTAGTTTTAGTGCTGTTAGGACGAAACACAAGAAGAGAGATGGCAGCAGTAGTGATTCTGTAGATAACATGAAGATGTATGGATTACGACTCGTGTTCCCCGATTCTTCCTGTTTCTGATGTTTTGTACATGTGGATCATGAACAGCCATCAGAACCATCAGTAAACTCCTCCTCTAAACCTCCTGGTCTTCAGACTAAAGATGGCCCTGAAGCCTCTACTTTCCAGAACAAATGAAAGAACCAGTTTCTCATGAAAATAAAAGCATTGCTTGGACTTTCGCAGTATTCAACCTTCACATTAAAAGATGTGATAAACCGAATCTTCTCAGCCTCCTTAGCAGAAGACAAATTTTGTTTGTTTGTTTGTGTGGATCTGCTATAAATCAGGCTGTCCTCCCTCTCATAAAGGCTTCCTTCTCTCTCAGGCTCTAGTGGTGAACCCGTTCTCCACTTAGGAGCCCTGCATTCAAGTTTGCAAGCACTCACTCAAACAATTAGGACAAAACCTTTAAATGAACCTTTTAAACTGTTCATGCTCTCACATCCAGAACCGCCCCTCTCTCTCTGGAGCGCCAAGCAGAAGGTCAGCTCTCTGTCTTTATCTTCATCCTCATCCCTGGACTCTATTATCAGGAATGGAGGCTCTGCTTGTCGCTGAAGGTCTCATGAGGCCTCACTGTCATTATACACTCCAACACTGGAGTGTCCCACTCTGGTGTGAGTCCTCCTCAGAGGAGCAGAATGACCTCCTCACCAGCTTTATTCAAGATGGTTTCTGAAAAAGAAACACTGACCATTTACCTGCTTTTAGTAACTATTTGAATGTGTTGACATTCTAAGTGAAACAGAGACGTGAGACTCTTTATAGACCTCTACATTATTTGATTTCTGGGATTTTTTTCATCCTGGGCACTGAGTCAAAGATGCTGATGAAACTCAAAGATGCAAATTTAATGCAACTATACAGTAAAACAAGAAAATATTCCTTTTTGGTAAAACATCCAATTTGAAAAAGAAAAACTTAAGAGAGCTGAAATCTCCCATAATAATACCTTGCTCTAAGGTTTGTAACATTCGAGTAGTTATGAGGGAAGAGATGATTAGGGAATGAAGAATTATTACCATCATGAGTGGGTGTCTTATTTGAGTACATTATTAGATATTTCAGAAACAAGTGAAGTATTTTCCTAATATTTCTTATTGGAGCATCACTGTATAAAGTAGATAATGATGAGTCACTAGAGAACAGACAGATTACTGACTATAATAAGCAGTAGTTGCTGTTTTTCTTTTTTATTGTGAACCTCAAGTAGTGATAAATAACAATAAGTGTAGTCTCTCATTAACTCTTCGTTGTCTAATCGTAACTTACACAATTCATATCTCTTCAGATGAAGTGTTCAGTCATCTCTGGATAACGACTCATTTAAGAATGTATTATTTATTAATAATTATGGAGATGGAGCTGCTGGGCAGGATATGTAACAGAGAAACATGCAGAGGACAGGGCAAGATGGAAACAGATGATCCCCTGTGGAGACACCTAGAAGGAACAGCCAAAAGAAAATTGAATACTAATTTGGATAAATGAAGAATTTATCTCCATATACATCATGTACCATATTATAAAATCATCTGGAAACAAAATCACATTACAGATACCAATAAATATGAAGAGTTTATGAATAAAGTAACTTCAAAGATCAGCAAAGTAAAAAAAAAAGAACAAAAAAGCTGACAAGTCTGATTGTATTCCACATTTATTCAAATCTAAAGTCTTCAGCCGTGAGTAAAGGAGGGACCATTATGAAGAAATGAAACAGTCAGCAGCTTCTGTAGGAGATCCATCTGTGCGTACGCCGTGTGTGTTTGCTAAATTAAAGATGAAACTTTTAGATGTTGAAGCTTTTTTAAATTTGAAAGAATGCAGGAAAGACATTTCTTCTGAAAAGAATCTGGATTTCCATTTTATGTTTCTCTGGGATTCCCAATCCCTGAGTGCAATAACTTTTTTTCCTGTTTGTCTTGATCTCCTGTCTTGTCGTCTCTTTTGCTTTTGGGTTTGATGTTACGTTATTTCTTAAAGAAAATAAAATACATTCAGAGTAAATCCGTCCTGTAGTTTTTCCATAATCTTCCTCACCAACAAACATACAGACAGTCTAAGGCACAGGAGGGAAAATAGAACAAATGTTCTGTACATCCTATAATTAACTGTGTGAAGGATATATTAGAATAATAAATAAAGCTGGGTACCAGGCCTCACCTTATGAAGTTTTTGAAGCATCCTTTATTTTGTTTGTAAAAACATTGGAAGTACGTTATCGAGTCGAGAACATCAGTCTTCCTGTCTGAATTTGGTTGTTTTCACTTGAGAGAAGAACATTTTAAATCAAGAGGGTTATTTATCCCTGAAACAGATAAAGTCAGAACTGAAGTGAAATACAGATGTGTTGTAGTTTCAAGTATAAAGGGTGCTTTAAAGTTTTTTTATTTAAATTGATTACAATGTTCAATAAATAAGGATTATATGTAGTTTATTAAAATGAGTGTAGTGTGATTATGACCTTTTTTGGTTTGGTGCTGATGATGATCTGGGTTGTTATTCAGATGGTTCAGGATGAGCTAAAATAATCATCAGGATTCAGCCTGTTCCTTTTTTACTTAGTTCTGGTTCAAAACCAAATGTGTAGCGTTTGTTACTCATTCATTTATTATCAACCGCTTATCCTGTTCGGGGTCACAGAGGGCTGGAGCCTATCCCAGCTAGACTAAAAATGTTTCCTCATCATCTAGTTTGAATAGCGGTGTACTGTGACTGAAAATTCACCCAGAAGAGAGCAGAAACAGCCCATAATAATCTGCATTTACTCTCCTCAGAGGCTCCTCCCCCTCTCACCTGTAGAGTTACTAACAAACCATACTCGTGGAAATCATTCCGTCTGCTTTTAAACCTACAGGGTGGGATTAAATGAACTGAGTGAAACATTCATCCAAACAATCGTTCATCCGTCCTACAGCATCACCTGATGTTGGCTGATCCTCAGCTTGTCATGATGAATGAAAGAATGTTTTGTCTCCATGTCTCCTCCTCTGCAGGAAAGTGCATCACAAAGAGCTGGGTGTGTGACGGAGACGTGGACTGTGAGGATCGCTCCGATGAAGAGTCCTGTGAGTCTGACGTCTGTAAGCCGCCCAAGTACCTTTGTGCCAACGACTCGTCCGTCTGCCTCACCCCCGACAAG
>VRLP01009692.1:0-11935 GCA_009660295.1 Lophius piscatorius
TCCTCTAAAATAAAATTTAGCGAATTATTTCAAATAAAAACAATTTTGATCGTTATTTATTTATTTAAAACCCAAAATACGTTATAAATCATAATAATATTATATATCTCGATAGGTGATATAAATAGTTTTTATAATTCCATAGATTATATTACCGAGTAAAAAAATAGATTTTAAAAAGTTTTTGAAAATTTTAAAAGGATAATGAAAAAAGAGAAGTTATGGAGAATTTCAAAAAATCCTATGTTTGAAATAGGTTAATACTTTTTTATTTTAATTTATTTAGAATTATTGTAAATAAAAATAATGAGAATAAATAAAATATAATTAATGAGCCTAAAGGATATGTTGAGATTGATGAATCGGTTATATCAGAATAGAGAATGTATAACATTGTGAATTTTGTGGCGTTTCTAGGAATCCCAATAAATTTTTTTTTGTCGAAGTTCCTAACAAAATCAAAGTTGTATTAGAAAATATATTAAAAACGAATTTATAATTATATCTAATTCATTTAAATTATATGACAATACTGAAAGGATGTGTTTTATACATTATAAAATAAATGATTAAAAGAATTTTGTAGATAGAGTAAACAAAAATATATATTCACAAAATATAAAAAAGAGATGATAATTAGTAAAGAAGTTTTAGAAAAACGAAACAAATCTAAAAGATAATATAAGATTTCAAAAATTTTTATTCCTTTTTTAATAAACCAATAACTTTTTACGGAAAATTTTCATCTCCAAATAATAAAACATTTATTTATTAAGCATGCCAAATGATTTTAACTCCTGGGAGTTTTCTATTTTTCAGTTTTTTTAATTTTTGTCTACGGAAAATTCGGATAAAAAACGTTTTCATTTCTAGTAGAAAGTAATGATGAAATATCACTAATGATATCAGATATGGTTATATATAATAACTTTTGTAACAGATCATCAAAAAAATAAAAAACTGAACATATATAATTGACGAGTTAAATAATAACCCTCTTCGATAGAAAGGTTTTATCATTAATATTAGGATAATTTATATTATGAAAGTATTATAAATGTTCTTTCCTCTTTATTTAAAAAAACTACAAAATTATCAGAGGGAAAAAGAAATAATACATGTAAAGATAAATCATTTACAAAGGATAAGGAAGTGTTTTTTATATAATTAGGAATAATTTTTTATTTAAGGTTGTGAATGTGAAAAATTATAAATATGTTTGAAACAAAAAAGGCTTGCTTACAACGAAAAATCATCTTCTCTTATGACACTAGATAAATTTAAATTTTTAGGGTTTCAGCTTCCTTGTTTTTCTAAAAAGAATAAAAATGAACCAAAAAATTTATTGTATTTAAATAAAATCTTTCAATCAAAACTCCTTCCAAATGAAAGCATATACTTGAATAAATATATTGTGTGTTTATAAGAAGAATATTTAAATATGCACATACATTACATAAGCCAATAACCCGTGGAATAAAGTTTTATGTTTCAGTACATTCAAAACTTTTTACATATTCGACGTTATACATGCAGTGACTGACACGATTAATAATGCGCAAAGGGGGAATTGGCCATATATCTGTGATAAGTATATACTTCATATGAATAATCTTTATAATGTTTTGACCTTTCCAGTAAATTATTTTTATTGAAAATATATCTAATGAAACTTTAAGAAAAAATGAAGTATTATATTATAGGTAATAATTTAGAAAAAACGATTTTTTAAAAACATATAGGCGATATTACATATATAAATTTTTATGAAAAAAATATGTTTTTTATAATAACGATTTTTAGAGATAAATCACTAACAATTAAAAAAAACAAATGAGCAAAAGTTGTAAAACGAAATATTAAAATAAAAACAGGAGTGATGTAAATGACGACACTTATTATAAAGGAATACTCGATATTATGAATGGCGTATACAGAAGCAGTTAAGTCATAATTTATTTAATTTTAAAAGGCCCGGTAGAAGGGATAGAAATTTAAACATCAATGTTATATAAATAATTTTACATAATAGCCATATTTTATGAAAATCAGAAAAGAAAAAATATTAATAACATATTTTTGAGAAGATTTATCTGTATTTATTTTAAAACAAATCAAAGATAAACAATATATATCATATACAACGGAAAGAAATACTACAGATGTTCTATATGCCAAAAATGGTTTAAGAAAGTAAGTAAACCATTGTTGTTCGTTTATAAAAAATATATTCATCTTGGTATTTATGAAAAATAATCTGTTTTCTTCTTAGAAACAATGTTTATAACTAAAAAAATCATTATTAATTATTTCAAAAATATATTTTAGCTCCATGATGTTTATAAACATTGCTAACTCCCAGGAATTAATATGAAAAAACTTTTGATTGTATTGATATGTATGTATTTCTGACTATTAGATCTTATAAAGGATATAAAATGATTGATTATTAAGTGGTGTATCGTAGTTATTTAGCCAAATGCTGATTTACATTCTTTCACTCCGTTTGTAATACATATACTTCTAATCTGATATCTCTAATTATAAGATTATGAATGATGTTTGCTGCTTATCAATAGTTGATGCCAGAAATACTTTTTGTGTATATCTTTCTAGAGCAATTACATACCGCATATGTTTTTTATCTTTACTGACTAAAAAATATCGTACGTATGTTCTTTTTAAAATAATTATTTTTTTTACCCTTAAAAATAAAATGATAAACAATAAATACAAGTTTAATTAGGTTATTAAAACGTTATTTCCATCGTTTCTCATAAATGTGAAAAGATTCAAAGAGAATCATAATTTGTTGGCCTTAAAATGTCGTTTGGTAACAGTCTTTTTACACTATACCAAATATTTTTTATTGTGATTTACAATACAATGTTTCATCTCATATTTTTTATATTATATTCTTTCCAACGGTCTGAATATGATATAGATTCGTGTTTGAAATGGGTTTTTATAATAGCGAGAATGTTTTCTTACTTCGATCTTCAACTACTTTAAAAAATAGTAATCTATTATTAATTCTCTCCATGTCATCCATAACCAACCTCATATCGACCCTATGTCCTCATTATATTTCTTTTGCCAAATTTTGACTCGTCTATTTCTAGAATTACGTTTTCTTTTATTTTTATAGGATGTTTAAAATATTAATTGTTTAATTTTTTTCTTATTCAATCGTTATTTTTTTGATGTCGACTTCAACAAAATTGTTATGTCATTTCGCCTATAACTTGATTATGTATAGTAATCCAGAAAAAAAGAAATTTTGTTTTTAAAATAAATGTATTTATTTTAATAACTTACACATATTATATTGGGAATGTGCCATTAAAAACATTACTCACTTTCTCGCACATTTTTTGTATAAAATCTTCTAAAAAATTATTGCTATTACTATTAAAATTGCTTGCAGCTTCTAGGATATATTGTTTTAAAATATCCCTTCTAGTTGCCTTTGGTCTTTTGTTCTATACATAACTTTTAAGACAACTAAAAGTGTTCTATATTGAATTAAATTCGGAGAGTATGTAGGCAAAATAAATACCTTATATTTTTTTCTGTTAAATAAGATAATATTTCATTGGTTTTATGAAACCTAACGTTATCCAATATTAACATTGTGTTTTCATGAAATATGCTTTGTCATGTACCTCTTTAATAAATATTTTAAAACGCTCCACATTGTATGCGCCATCTAAAATCTTATGGTGTATTATACCATCTGGTGAAAAAATAGCACACGTGGAAATATTCTGACCTTTACTCGTCTGGAAAAATAAACTTTTTAATAATTTAATTTTTATAGAAATCCCATTCATATGTATCCAACATCCTAACAAAAAGTTTTCATTTGTAAGCATATTGTAATTTTCATATAGAATTTTTATTTTTTTATCTTTTTTCAATTGAAAATAAGAAACATTTATTTTTTCAACCAAAATATTGATCTAAAGAAAAGTTATTAAGATTTTCCTCTTCTAATATTTGTTATAAAAAATGCAATGTTGGGATGTATTACAGTTATATTGGCTTTTATGACCCATGCCATGCCTCAACATTGTTTATTGTTCTTGGAATATTATTTTTGGTTCTTTCAAATGTATTCCAGAAGCCAGTATTATATTTAGGTTCATTATATTTACCTTCAATTATTTTCCCAACATATGTTGATTCAAAATATTTTTAATTTGTAAATGATTTTTCAATACATGTTCTTCCTTTAAAAATGCTAAAAAATAACGTTTTTATTTCTTCATTAAATGTTTTATTATTCTTATATAACAAAGCCAAAGCTGGCTATTGGAGTCTTCTATACAGAGATTGTATTAAATGGAAATAACAACCATGATAGTTTGATTGTGTAAATGTCTTTTTAATTGAACTGAATAATCCCAATTCGAAATCTGTTATGATATATTCTGGTTCCAGTTTTGCAATTTCTTTACACTTATTAAAAACTTTATAATAACTTGACTCACTTTTATCTTTCATAATAATATAAATATAAGGAACTGCTTTACCGACAATATAACAATGTATTGTTAATATTTTAATAGTGCTATTTTGAAAATTCCATCAATAAGTATTATTTTGGGATTTATAATTTTTTGTTTTTTATTCTGACATTACAATTATAAATCTTTCTTCATCTTCGTAACCATTATCATATCTTAAAAATAAATTGCCTTTAGAATCTTTTTTTAGACTTTCAGATATATCATCAATGGTCTTCCTTCGAAACCATATACTTTATTTCTTATTCTTCCTATTTGTTTTATCATAAATGAAAGTTTTGGGAATTCACGTGAAATTATACTATCATTATTTAAAATTTCATCGGATATAATCGATTTTGGTTGCTCTCTACTTGTAGTTGCCTTTTCTTTAATTGCATTTAATGTTAAAATCCGATTAATTTCTAATGACATATTATGAGTCATATTATGTTCAACCAGATTATTAATAATATCATCATCATCTGTGAAAATGGCACCACATGGTCGGTTTTTACATTTCCATCTTGTATTTCCATTTTTAAACGAATCTTTATTGTATAGATTATTGTTATAAATGATCATTTCTTTACCTCTTTGGCGTTTGTAATTTTATAATTTTTTTTCGTGGGTAAAAAATCCAGACGAGTTGTCTACAAGCCATACTATACCATCTGGCGAAAAAATAACACACATGGAAATGTTCTGACCTTTATTCGGTGCAAGATAAGTAACGGCTGGTATATTTGTTGTGCTATACCCATGTGAATTACTTACGTGGAGGTTAAATTCATGTTTATCTAAGAATAAAATTGTTTTGTCCCCATCCCAAGAAGTGTTGAGCAATAACTAATAACTTGTCTTCTATGATCATCTGAGAGGACCAGAAGATCTCTTTTTCAACCTTTTTCTAGTTATACCACTAGCCTTAACAGTTCTATGTATAATAGACTGTGATACATAACTCACCCTTGCTATATATTCTTCACAGGCACCAATTTGAGTCAAAGAATTATACTCGGCAAAGATATCTCGGATAACTGTAATCTCAGCCTCTCTATTCTTCGGTTTCTACCTTTTTTGTTACTATAATCCTCAAACGTTGCAGAGGGATTTTCGTCAAAAAGTCTCAACAGTTTATAAATAGAGTTTTGACCGAGATTAGTTATCCTCATAAGCGATGCAAGAGTCTCGCTTGTTCTTATACGTTTTACTTACTCAAAAGAGTCCCTGTAACAGCATAAGCGTTCCTTTGTATAACCATTAAGATTGAAATATATTATTTAAAATAAAAGCATTTATAGGGATTTCCAATCAGTTTCGTACGATTTTCAATCATATTCATACTGTTTAAAAATTATAAATTATATTAAAGAAATGTAGTTTATAAGATAATATATATGTAAAAAACACTTTAATGAATAAATAAATTATTCAAATATAATTTAATTATTCCTATACTTGGCAAACATCTCAACATTTCCCTAAAAAATCCGCTAGATCATCTGATGTTATACAATTAAAACTTTCATCAATATGACTAGAAAAGTTTATCTCGTGTGTTTATCACTATTCTTTTAATAATGTTTTTGCATTTACTAAAACAATTCTCTATTATGTTTAAAAACGGAGAATACGGTGGAAGATACAAAATTGAAAGATTAAGTTCCATGATTAAATCGACAACACAACTATAATAATGTATTCTGGCATTGTCAAAAACATATATTGGATTAGAATTCCCTTTTCAGCTGTAATAGTATGTAAATCTCTTATAAATTCTTTAAAATCAATGCCATTTACACTATTAATATTATTTTTATAGTGTATTACAGTATTCTTATTTACAGCCGCTATAAAACTGTAACTTTTTGATCTTACACCTCCAATCTCTACATATGCAGATGGCCAATAATTGCTCTGCCGCTTAACTCTAGTTGCGAGAGAAAATCCTACCTCATCTATAAATACGAATGATTCTGATGAATTTTCATACGATAACCGTGTGAATTTTTCTTCATATTCTCTACGTTTTTCAATTGTTGTGTCAGTGTTTCGATTCACTGGAACAATGGTTAATGATTTTAACAAAAAATCTAGGTTTTTTAGGTTTCAGAAAATTGTAGACGTAGAACAGATATTAAAAGCCTTTCATTCACCTTCTCTGTTGTTTTTTAGGAGTGATTATTGGGTTGCCATCAACAAGGTCAGACATAAATGTCCTTTCGACATCGCCAAGTTTAGACCTTTTATCCCTGCTTATTTCTTCAACCGACAAAAACCTTTATTGTTAAATTTTTGATTAATTGACTGGATAGTAGATTTAGCCAATCCCAATTTTTCACATATTTTATTATAAGACATACCTTTATTATGTAAAAAAAGGATTTGTTCTCTTGTCTCAACTTCAATTTTTTTGTATTTTTTTCATTCATTAGGAATATGAATTTGATTGAAACTGTCAATATTTAAAAAATAATTTTTCTTTTTTTGCTGGATTAATTTATAACAGAAAAATAATATTTAATATATCGACCTGATATTTTTTCCTGTTAAAAAAGATATGGTTAACAAAGATCCTTGAATATTTATAATTTATTTAATAACAAATTGAATATGTTTTCCGCATCCTCTAACTTAATTTTTTTGTTCAATATTAAGGATAAAAAAATCAATTACTTTCAAAAAATACATACGGGGTTACGACAACTCTCTTTACTTCTTCCATGTTTTTATTGAAAAAGGGATTTTTGTTTAGTTTAATAATAATGAAATTCATGCGAATCCTGTTCCTTTAATTATAATATACATATATGAATTATCTTATCAATACATTTTTTTTTAAAGTGCATCCAAATTACAATAGTTTTCTTTGATAAATTTGGATAAAATGTAATTGTCGTTTGTTTCATCCACCAATTATCTTATAAAAAATTTAATGAAAATTACTTTTAAAACCCCATATTTACAACAATTTTTTAAGGGAAAATAAAATAGTTTGATTGGATTTGTCATTATATTTTGAAAGATGTACAATCTGTTTGCGAACAGCTTATCAAAACTTTTAAAATTTTTATATTCTATTATACAATCTGAGAAGTTTTGAAAGTAAATAGTTTTTTTATGTATTGTTTTAACTACATCTATGTTAGTTCGATGTTTTGCATAGAATTTTATTGTTTATTGAATTTATAAAATTTTCTTTATGATTAATTATAAAATGATTATAACTTTTATTTTTGATATTTACAAAGTTTTTCAAAAATAAAATACAAAACTTGAAATTACGAACAAATTTAAAACTAAATAAATGACTAGTTATTAATAAATTGTATATATATTAATTATTTCTTTTTATGGTTGAATATAAAAAGCATCTTGTACACACAAAGAATTATGTGATCAAATCGATAGTTAAAGAGAGGTTGTCCGGGAATTTAATGAAGACTATCAATTTGGACTATGACGTGGTATATAGGCTATTAATATATTTGGGAACAATCAATACTCATTGTGTTGGTAATTGTGGGAGACAAAGAAGAGAAAGCGAAGGACAACATTACAGATGAGATCGCTATTAGAAATATTTTTTTCACGGATAATGCATTAACACGGGCTATGCGAATGAAATATTCTCCAATTCGGTTATACCGGTATCCTTGTCAGCAATAAACACGATTGCTAATCAAATGGATTGACAAGGAAGCGCTTTAAAAATGATCATTGAAGATC
The DNA here is from genome assembly GCA_009660295.1 of Lophius piscatorius. Lineage (NCBI taxonomy): Eukaryota > Metazoa > Chordata > Actinopteri > Lophiiformes > Lophiidae > Lophius > Lophius piscatorius. The sequence goes on from VRLP01009692.1 coordinate 8,241, forward strand.
TTATCCAATGATCATAACTAACCCATAATAGATATTGTTTTATTTTGTTGGGATGATCAACAAAGCATTACTTTATTTTGATAGATGAAGATTCACTCTCTATTTAAGTAACGAACTTTGGTATAATCCATGAGTACATACTTTTATTTATAACACATTAACACGAGGGCAAACATATCTTTATACGATATTCTTTTATCTTGGAATAATAAAAATATAAACCATTGGCGATATTTAGAATACAGATATGTTTTTAAGTTATTTAAATTAATCATTTGAAAAGAGTATTTTTATAAATAATATGGTTGTGATAGCGGATAATGTCAGGATTCATTCTGTACAAGCGACCGAAACGTTTTTTGAGTGGGAATATAGAACATCTGTTTCTACAACATATTATCCTAAACGAGTTCAATAAAAAATGTGTTTAGTATTCTAAAAAATAAGATGATAAATATAATATCTAAGGTGGACACAAGAGATATTCTTAAAAATTATATTATTACAATTATTGAATTTAATTCAAATCCAAGCCAAGTTTTTAAAAATTTTTATAACAATATGTAGATTAAGGTGAATGAATTTTCAATGTATATTTGATTGAATTATTTCATTAACAATTATTTATATATTTCTCTTAAACTTGTTTGTAATTTTGAAATTTATACTTTTATTTTTGGAAAACCTTGTATATAAAATGGTTATTTGTCAGTCATTATTATATTTTTTTAACATGAGGAGATTTATTTAGGATACATTGTTATTACGACACAAATACTCATTTTTTTATATTGTTTTCTTATATATTTATCTTTATTCCTTTTTCATTACATCAAAAAATATATCACCCGTTTTTTTAAAAAACATCTCCAACTTTCATATTAATGATGGTAATCTTCTCTTAATTACAAACGTCTCATCGATTTTTACTCTAAAATTTTTATCGTTTATTGTTTATTTTTCTTTTAAAATATCCAATTCGATTAAATACATAATAAAGCACAACGTGTTACTGTTTTAAGAATAAAACTGTATTTATTCGATATCATTCGTTTTTTTATTTTAATTGCGGAATTGTAATTTTTATAAACAACCTTTATCAAAGCTTCTTAATATTTTTTATATAAACAATTTAATATTAAAAAAAATATTCGCCTGATATTTTGTACTTTGTATGTCTAACTATTTTCATTCATAAGCATCACAAAACCTTTAAATTTAATTAATATTATAAATCTATTACATAATAAACAAGGGTATCCGTTTTTAATTGATCACATCTAAATAAGAAGTCAGTTATTTTATCATTATTACTTGGAATATTACTTAGATATTTAAATGTTTAATTTCATATTGTAGCATAACTACCATTTTTTATGATTTAAATATATAAAAAAAGAATATCAAAAAAATAGATATTTTCATTATAAAAAAACGAGAAAAATATATATTATGTTAGGTTTGAAAGTAGTGAAAAGCAAAATAATAAAGAAAAAATTGAATATAAATTGAATAATTCAGGACACCTATATCGTTAATAATGACGTGACTTACAATATTTATTATATTGTTTATAGTCCACATTATAAAATTTTGGTAATAATTAATATTAGCCACCCTAAAAACAGCCTTGAAATATGAATATAACAATAAAAAATAGAATAGGTTTAAAAAATAAGATAAACTGCCCGAGTAAAATTATTTTTTTTAGCAGAATTTGGAAATTTTTAAACAAAATCATAGATGTCCTCTATGTAGAAGGGATATGAAAATGATAAGAAGTAAATCAAGTGGTGGTTTTATTTGATGATCCCAAGGTAAAAGGTGTAATAAAAGACAGTTTCAATAAGAGTTGGCAGTGTTTTGAGTAATTTAAGTTAACTTAAATTACTATAATCCGGTAATGTATAAATGGACCCAAAAGAAAGGATTTAAAGATATAAGGAAAGGAATAGAAATATCATCTTATGGTTTGAAATCAGTAATATCAATTTTTGAGTCGTGTATAATAAAACATAAAAAAATAGGTGGTAAAAACAAATAGGTTGAAATATACGAATCAGCTATTTCGCAAAGAAAGTATAATGTTGGAAGATTCAATAAACAAATGTGGGTTGTTGGTGGTATTGACAAGATAATTAAGGAGATGTTTTTTGACGTAACAATTACAAGAAAAGCAAAATTTCCGAGTCACACTATTAAGAAACATGTTAAAGAAGATTCAATAATAGTGACAGATTGTTGGAAAGGTTATAGAGATCTTCAAAATTTAAATTATAGGCACTTTAAAATTAGCCATTCAAGAAACTTTTTAAAGCCAGGAAACAGAAAAATAAACACGCGATCAATAGAAGCAAGTTGGTGACGGCTAAAAGATTATATAAAAATAAGAAAAAAAAATTAAACGAGATATTTTGGAAATGATTTCATAGTATTTTGTTTTTAACCATCATAGTTTCGAGTTTATGAAAATTATACTCGCTAAAATGCTTAAAAGGATTAAAAATAATTAAAATTCTTTTTTATTTAAATTTAATACTATTTTAGTGGTAGTTAATATTAATTATTATCAATATTTTTGATAAAAATTTCTTTTAGTTATTGTAATTTTTTAAGATCAAATAAGAAAATAAATGCTAAAATAAATTTTTATTTATTTCAAACCTTTTAACTTTAGCAATATTTAATGAAAAGGGTTATATATATAATTTTGAATTTCGTTTCTATCGTTAAATTGATAAGATTTTTTTTATATTAACACTTATGGGGTTGATCTGCTTCCATCCAACACTAAAGACTCTGTGTTTTTGTATGTGAACTTCATTTTTTCTTCTTTTACAGAATATTTTTTCATGATTTAATATTTCATGATCGAAATATATGTTATCTAGAGCGATATAACTTTCCAACCTATCAGTTACGATTTCTTTATTATATCTTTTGACATTTTTTATCTTGTCTATTTCTTATCTCAAGGAACCCCTTTTTGATGATCTTGAAATACCACCCGTTCTCCAAATATTTACAACACTTTTAGTTTTATTATAATTTCTTTTTACTTATACAATTTTCCTTACCATGTATTTTATTATATTTTATAAATTACTGATTTAATCAAAGCAAAAACTTTGTTAACAATATTATAATGATTTTCGACCGAATTTGTATAGAGTTACAATAAATAGAAATGTTTAAAAAAGAAAGGAACTTTTTTAGTCAATTTCGTAAAACTCTAATAAAAAAAAATATATATATAATGAAGTCGAGACAAGAAAAGAATACTTTTTTTAGACAATAAGTGTATGTCTTATAATAAAATACGGACTAAATCAACTGTCTGTCAACTATAGAAAGTTTAATAATAAAAGTATTTTATTTGTTGAAAAAGAAATTGGGATACAAAGTCTAAAGTTGATGACGTCGAAAAGATATTTATATCCGACATCATTGATGACAACCCGATAATTACAGTTAAACAACAACAAAAAAATTCGATGGAATGTTATCAATATCTATTTCTATATTTGCCGTTTTTAAAACCCGAAATTTATATTTTTCATTAAAATCATTAATTACTATTTCAGTGAATAAGAATTCATAGTCAACTATTAAAACATGTAAGGAATATAAAGAAAATTTTACACGTTTATCCCATGGAAAATCTTCTGAATCATTCATATGTATAGATGAAGAAT
>VRLP01009693.1:0-11928 GCA_009660295.1 Lophius piscatorius
CTCTCTCTCTCTCTCTCTCTCTCTCTCTCTCTCTCTCTCTCTCTCTCTCTCTCTCTCTCTCTCTCTCTCTCTCTCCCTCTCTCTCTCTCTCTCTCTCTCTCTCTCCCTCTCTCTCTCTCTCTCTCTCTCTCTCCCTCTCTCTCTCTCTCTCCCTCTCTCCCTCTCCCTCTCTCTCTCCCTCTCTCTCTCTCTCTCTCTCCCTCTCTCCCTCTCTCTCCAGGAAGCGGCGTCGCTAACGAAGTGGTAAATTCAGTTTTAATGAGTGGCATCACTGTTACCACCTCTGAGGTAAAAAAACCTTCCCGGCTCCATATTCTCTCCATCTGTTGCGGTGTTAGAGGTTCGAAAGGGAAACAGACGCTCTGCATTTAAAGCGAACGCCACTGTTACCCCCAAACGGCGGGGTGGCAAAAACCATCAAAATACCCGGCTTCAGAACGTGTAAGCCTCATTAGCAGCCCACTCACAGAACCCGCTGCCATAAATAACCGACGCGGCTTACGCAGGAATAGACATTTCAAAAATTCATCTGCTTGTATTTACTTCATTTAGTCGATGTTAAAAGGCCGCCTTTGCCTTGCCTGAAGATATTTACCGGGATTATGAGCTTCAACCCGTTACGCTGTATCGCGGATAAATCTGCGATCAGCCCCTCCCAGATTTTCACCGAGACACTAACCTGGTTTCTTGGTTTGGTAGATGATATTTTAGGCTAAGCGTCGTCGTTTCCTGTGAGATCAGTGACCTCAAACTTTTTTCCGGGTGACGTGTCAGCAAAATAGAGTTTTATCGGGGAAGTGCCTTTATTTAGACATACGCACTTTCACACGTGAAAAAGTTTCAGGGATCATTTTCAGTCATTTATCTAAGAATGATTAAATCAAAGTGAGTATCTTCGTCCCTTGATTTTGCATTTAAGAAACTATACTTTCGTCCAAAATCAATAATTAGAAGAATGTTTATGATCAGACAAAAATTAGTTTGAATAGAATATCTTTTCTCTCAACATAAAAAAATAAATAAATCTTGTTCCTCTGCTGGGATATTATGGTTGGACCTTGTCACTGGTTCAGAGTAGCGCAGTACTAGCTGGAATATATAACTGAGATGAAGTTACAAGAGCTCCCCTTAGTGGATAAAATATGAACTATTAGAGTAAAATACATTATAGACACAATAGATCTCCAATCGATTCAAACGCACCAAATCTGGACCAAATCGGTCCGACGGTTGAAGAAATTAGGCCCAAAAACTACGAATTTGCCGATAAAGCTCCACCTAGTGGTGAAAGTCTGCAACTGAACTGAAAATTGGAAAAGGATCCATAAAACAGATTCTGAGTTATCGCGTCAACATGAAGGATCTTCGTTGGCGACGACGACGCTTCCAAAATATCCCGATTTTTTTAGGGGATACGACAATCTGCCTGTTAAATCGAGATCAGACTGTGTTTATTCTTTTACAGAGGGCATCTGAAGGCGTCCTTGAAGGGCGCTGACGGCAGAGAACATCAGTGCAGGAAGTACAGCTGTGATTGTCTGAGCAAATTCCTTCTTCCAGTTCAAATTGAAGACCCGGGCTGGCAGCCTGGTGGAGACGACGCCAAAACCCAACTGGGACCAGTCAGCCGAGCCATTTCAACTGCTGGAAGCTGTCGGCACGGATCACCAGCCAACCTCCTCCTCCTCCTCCGCCGCCGCCGCAGAGATGTCTAAACAAGAGGAGCGGCGGGTCCCTCAAGTGCGCCACTACAACAACTTCGCCGGCTAATGGGATCCATCGATTTATTTGACACAATGTGAGTTTATGAAGCCGCCTCTTAAGCGTGAGAGTATCAAAGCGTGGCTCAAAACAAACACAGAGATTCGCCCTGACACTCCAGTGATCCCACGGCGACGGCGTTCTCCCCAGCAAAGGTGCCACAGCCCAACACAAAAAAAAACAACCACAAAAAAACAACAACAACACACTGTTCAGTTTTTCAGGCCCTGCAGCGCCGCCGGGCTGAAAACCAGGAAGACATCTTGTTTTCCCTCCATTCTGAAACAGAGATTCATGAAGGGGCCAAATTTATTTCATTTTCTCTGTTAGAAAAAAAAAAAGAGAGAAAAGAAGCGAGGGGGCTTCAGACGACGTCTCTGTCTGGATTAGCGCCTCTTTTATCCCACTCACTTCTCGCCACCCAGAGGTCATTTACATAATAATGGCCTCCTTTCTCCCTAATGGGATTTTGGCTGTGATTATGGATGCCAGCGTCTTGTGCCGACACCATCAGAACCCGTCGTCCTGAATCGCGCAAATGTAATTACACAAAGCCTTTGATAGCTAAACAATGTAATTTACTGCTCCAGCGAGAATGTGGGCCGCGGTTCTGATGACCGGGATTAAACCCCGCGGGATGATATGGGAGTAAAGCCGGACCAGGATTCTCAGATCTGAACCTGAATCTTAGAAACGTGGGAGACCACAGACATATCAACCGACCTTTAACGTTATAATCGTCCGATCATTAACGTTATAATCGTCCGATCTTTAACATTATAATCATCCGATCATTAACGTTATAATCGTCCGATCTTTAACGTTATAATCGTCCAATCTTTAACGTTATAATCATCCGACCTTTAACGTTATAATCGTCCGATCTTTAACGTTATAATGGTCCGATCTTTAACGTTATAATGGTCCGATCTTTAACGTTATAATCGTCCGATCATTAACGTTATAATCGTCCGATCTTTAACGTTATAATCGTCCGATCTTTAACGTTATAATCGTCCGATCTTTAACGTTAGAAACCCATAATACCAAAATAGGAAAGCTAGCCAGCTATATCCATCGCTGCTACAGTTAGCAAGCTAGCAATCATGTACTAACATTATTCTATTATATGCATACATATTTTTTTAGCCTGCTAGCTTGCTAACAAGATCCTATAATTTAATTAAAATTATGTAAATTTGAACTAGTAGAATCTAGTAGCTGAGAGTTTTTACATTTTTTTATGTTAGCCCGCTTTTTGTTTTTACTTTAACTCAAGCCTCCATTTATGAGGTTTTGGGTAGAAAACATAACCTGACATGCTGGATCAAACCCAAAACCGTTCGCTGAGGTGGGTCGGCCCGTTTTAGACCTGGCATTGGTGAAATATTTTTAACCCAGCAGTTTTTAAAGTGTTCATATTAAAAAAAAGGTTTTGAGAAAAAGTAGATAATCAACATTAGAAGTCGTTGAAGGATCAGTCAACATTTTTAGGGAAGAAAATCTGAATGTAATGGAAAATCTGAATGTCTGAATGTCCTGTTTTTACTTTACCAAAGTAAAAACAGGAATAAAACATGAGAAGAAAAAACAAACAAACAAAAAAAAAACAATGTAAAATTAAATTATGCAAAAATAATTAATTTACGGACATTTTCATGAAAAGACTCACAGAGAAGAAAACTGTACAACAAATGTTTTTACTTTGAATGAAGCGACCGCACACACATTTGTTTTCTATAATGGCGTATCACATTGATGGTCCTGGGGGATGGAGCCTATTTCAGATGACACCGGGTGGGGGGCGGGGTCCACCCTGGATCTGTCACCAATTCATCACAAACACTCTCACCTACCGACTATTTAGAATCGCAGGTTCACCCAGATTCCATGATGGAGGAAGCCGGAGAACCTGGACAGAACCCATCAGAATCCAGAGAACATGCAAACGCCAGAAGGAATTACCTCAAGGTCGCAGAGGTGGATTTGAACCCATGACCTTCTTTTGGGCTACACCGTCCTCTCTCACCCCCCAAAAACCTCCTCTTTGGTCTCCCCTTTTTTGCCTTTACCGACTCTCTTCTCCCAAAACTCATCAAATCTGTCAAATTGTTTATTGATGGGAAACGGGGGCGGGGCTTCATCACCTTCACCAAGTTCTGGACTCTACGCCTTTTCCAGACCTTCTCCAGAACTGAATTGGCGTCTCCGAATTGGCCCTTCTACCAAGTTTCATCAAGATCCATCCAGTAGTTTATGTATTTTAGACAAAATTGTAGAAAAAATTCTCGTACCTTTAATATTAAAACAAGTGAAACCAAGATTCTGACCCGTGACACTAAGGAAGGCTTTATCTTATTTTGGGCCGTCATTTTGCAACTGTTGGTCGGATTCAGTCCCAATTTGGGTGAATATGAATCGACTCGAGGAGAACTACTTTGTACACATCATCATTTTACTCGAGTAGTTCAAATATTACCCACTAGGGGGAGCCTTTGGTTTTTTTTTTACAAAAAAGACCGTTTTATCGGACTTAACTTCCTAACTGGAGTTCTGATTAAGTCCGAATTTGGGACTCGAGGAGATCCATCTCGTTGTGTTTGATAGTATATATAGATATATATCTTACTCACTCAGGAGGAGTTTTTTTGGAGTTTTACAAAAAAACACTTTTTTCGGATATAACCTTACATTTGAATTCAAATTCAATCAGGGAGGATTCCTCGTACAACGCAGGGGACTGGGGCTTTTCAGGGCTACGACCTAAGCCCATAGTCTCAGAATGTCAAGAACCCCCCCATCCCTCCATCACAAACCTCTCCTCTCTCTCCTGGATGATAGTGGGGGCGAGCGAAGCGGCGGTGATGGTGAGACTTAGCGATGAAAAAAGGTGAAGCGAGAACATTGGGAGTGATAAAAGGGGACAGCGAGCGAGTGACAGTCGGGTTAAGACAGAAGTCATGTTCGATAGCAGGTAGAAACATCAAACGGCGAGTTCACAGGGAAGCCACGCAGCCTCGTCTTGAAGGAGGCTTTTCTGTTGTGAGAGTAGATTATTTCTGCTGACACGGCGTCCTTCGCTGCCCGCGGAGTCGGAGGGGGATTAAACGATATCAACTTTAAAGCTTTAAACAATACCTTTCAAAATTAAATGGATTAAGGGAGGGTTGTCTGATGGGGATTTCCCGAGGCTTTGTAAGTTCTAAACTCTACTCCTTTTAAAAGGGAGGAAGAGGAGGGAGAAGAAGAAGAGGAAGAAGAGGAGATTTCTCAGGCATGTGACGGTTCTAATGAGGCTGCTCTCACGTTGAGGAGTGCGGCGGGCGCAGATGGCGCTCACCAGCATCCCATCCGCTACGTTTAGACACGCCGCGTCTCGTCTCCGACGCCGAGAGGACAACAAAACCCCGCCGCCGCCACGAGCGCTACCCACTCGTCCGCTGTTGGCGAGTGGCGCCGGCTCTTCGAAATGACCCTTTTTCATTTCTTGCGTTTTCCCCTCGTAAGCGTATGCACGGGCGCCGCACTTGATGTGCATAACCTCTAATCCGCCAGAAGGGTGCTAGCGGCGGCGGCGGCGTGTTTTGGGTTTGTGGCGGTCAGGTTGTTGACTTCTCTTAAATGTTATTATTAGCATACGGCTGAATGACACACAAACTCTCAGCGAGGCAGATCTTATCTTCGTTATCTTCTTTGAACCGTCATACGGGAGTGAAGGGGGAGGGGCCAGCGACGTGAGCGGTCACCTTCAACGTTACTGTTAGACCACACCTCCAACGCAACCGACACCGACAGGAAATAATCTAAGCTGGACAACAGCAGGTTGGCACCCAATCTCCTGCGTTGTACAAGCAACTGTCCTGATCGGACTCCTGAGAAAATGTGTTTTTCTTTAAAAAAGAAATATTATTTTTTTTAAAACTCATACGTTTGATAAATTATAATATAAACAAGAAATATCAATTCATCTGCACCGAATTAAATCTGAGCCACAGTGAGGAAGAAATGATGGTCCAAAAACTGTGATTTTGGAGATAAAGCTCCCCCAGTGGTGGGAATCAGCAACTGATCTTTCCAAAAATCGCTCCAGTTCTTCCTCGCTCTAAAGTCTATGTAGGTATAAAATTTGAAAATGATCCATGAGAGAGTTTTTGAGTTACGGCGTTCTCACGAAGGATCTGTGGCGGCGATGAGGATTTCATATAAACCTAATAGAGTTTTTTTGGGACGTAATGATTATAATATTATAGAATTATAATTAATTTTGTTTGTACAACTCTTCTCAGAACAAATTGACAAAGTGCTTTATGGGGGTAAAAAAACATGAAAAACTAAATGGGACCATCTGACATGAGGCGGACCTGTTCCAGAGCTGAGGGGTTCTGACCCAAAACCTCCTGAGGCGGGACGCTTTCTGACAGAGCTGGAGCTGGATAATTATTTCTGATTTATTTCCATTTACTTTGAGAAGGTTGAGTGACACCTGTCAGTTTATGTGCATGTGTTATATGGATTTGTCTGTGTTTTGTTTATTTGCAGCATGTTTGGTTTATTTGCAGCGTGTTTTGTTGATTTGTTTGTGTTTTGTTTATTTGCATGTGTTTTGTTGATTTGTTTGTGTTTTGTTTATTTGCTGCGTGTTTTGTTTATTTGCATGTGTTTTGTTGATTTGTTTGTGTTTTGTTTATTTGCAGGGTGTTTTGTTGATTTGTTTGTGTTTTGTGTATTTGCATGAGGCTTGTTTATTTGCAGCGTGTTTGCCGTCCAACGTCGGACGAGTCTAAGAGGAGCAGCATTTTGATCACATGGCCTCAGAGTGATGAAGTCCACCACCGGGCCTCTGATGAAGAGGAGTCAGACGGACCTCGGAGGCCACGAAAAGTCTCGTCATCCGTTTGGACGAGGGGAAGCGGACGGTCGCCATGAGAGCAGCGGGATTCCCTCGCCGTTTCCCGAGGTCCTCGCTCAGACGCGTGTGAGGCGATTATTCAGCGCCGCATGTCAATCGTACCTTTTCAACCTGGATGAGTGGTGGTGGTACACCGGGGGCCGGTACCGGCGCCACTCATTAACATGTGAGGGCCGCTCCATCAGCGCCTGCTGCAGATAAATCAAAGGGTCGGCCACGGAAGAAAAGGGGCTAATATTTCCTCAATAACCCCAGAGAGACGCCATGGAGATGCAAATTGCCTCCCAGGAGACCCTGGAGGAGGTGAAGGAGGAACTCGCTGGGAGGCGAAGGCTAGCTAATGAGTCTAATAGTAAATGTATACAAGGAGGGGCAGGGAAGCCCCCCCGATTCATACCAATTAATACAATCTTATCAATGGAGGTGTACTGTAGGAGGAGGAGAAGAAGCCACGTCCCCCCCCCCCGGCCCTCCTCCCCACTTTCACCTCGCTAGCATCTGTATTATTCAACACGGGCCAGGCTACGGTCATTAGCCCTGTGGGGGACCGGGCCCGGCCTGGGGAGTTAAAGGGGATTTTAAAAACCACTCACTCCTCACATCAAAACAAATCGGGGCCGAATCAAAGGCGCTCGAAAATGTCCTTTCTTGGGGGGGTTTTGAGGGGGGGGGGGGGCACCATTGTTGTGAGCCCACGTTCTGCAGGGCACAGAAATACATCATCATCTTTATAAGTTCTGATAAAAAAAATCACACTAGCGTTGAAAGTAAGTGAAGTTGATGAGAATCATAAAACGCGTCTCTGGTTCACAACAACCAGGAGACTTCGTTCATTATTTGCTTTAATCGTTAGCAGATTAACAGCCTTTTTTTCCTCCTTCGGTTTCCTGTGAGAACACTTAGTGTTCTGAAGATGCAGCTGCTGACACGACAGCAAGGAGACCCCCCCATGATTATGTCACCTGTTCCTGATGCCTGAGGTGTCATTTTCCTGTATGTGAAACCTTAATTGTTACAGGGAGTCAAAGTTTGAGATTTTTTTTTCTTGCATATCACATTTTATATATATTTATTTATTTTTTGCTTTATTTTATTTAATTATTTTCATTTATTTATTTATTTTTTATTATATATTTTTCATAAATTTTATTCTTTTATTTATTTTATTATTTATTTTGTAATTCTTTTTCTTTTAATCTATTACATTTTTTAGATATATTTTGTTCTATAATCATTTGATTTATTTTATTTCTGCATAATTATTATTATTTTTTAATTTATTTTGTAATACATGTTTTTAATTTTATTTATTAAATTCTTTTTATTATTATTTTTATACTTTGTATTCTACTTTTTTTTTTTTTTTCTTATTTTATTTCACATTTTATTTTGTAATAAAATCTGTTAAATTTATAGGTTTTATTTTATTATTATTTTCTAATTTTGCTTTTGCTTTATTTTTATTTTATTACTTTTTTCTTTCAATCTTTTTAACTTATAAATTACTACGTTTTAAAATGTTTTAAAAAACTAGAATGAGTTTTGCGTCACAGTCTAAAAGATAAAAAGCCAAACCATAAATTTGAATTTAGATTTAATACAACTGGAACTCCTAGTCATGTGGAGGTACGGTGGTCTTCAAGGTCAAGGGTCAGAGTTAAACCGCTGCAACCGACCCCTGGTTAGGGGCCTTGAGCAGAACCCAGATCTCCAGTCCGTCTCCCGACGTCAAAACTGTCATTTCAGGAACCTTCGTGAAGTTTAATGGAAATTACCTCCGTAGTTGTTGCAGGTTAAAGAAACATTACGTCAAATTCCACTGAAAAAAAACCCTGAATCCGTCCTTTCGTCCTACGGAAGACAATTAAGGCCACTAATCGACTAAAACGATTATTTTTAGTTTTTATTTTTTTTAAATCCCATTTTCTTTTTGTAAAAATTCCGACTTTCTTCTCAAAATTCCCGACTTTATAATAATTGCATGTCATGCTGTCCTGCTATGTCATGAGTTCACAACATCACGCATGACATAACATCACCAAAATATATATCCTAAAAAAAACTACCTCTGGGTAAAGTTTCATGAAAATCCATTCGGTTTTTCTTTCTTGACGAAAATCTTGCTAACAAAACAATCCTGCTAACAAAAAAAGAACCTCCTGACGGAGGAAATGGCTCAGTAGCGCCTCCGGTGGTGAACAACGACTCAGCCAACCTTTGCACTACCTCTGAATTGATTCAGCAGCAACAAATCAAAGCGCTGTGGATGGCAGTTTAAGGAGCATTTAAGCTAACTAAACAAGCAAACAAATGCTCCAAAAGCACACAAAGAAGAAGAAGAAAGAAAAAAAAGCCTCGCTCCATCATTTTGAAGGTCACTCATCCGGGCGGAGAAACGTGGATCTTCCTGCTAGAGATCATCAGGGGAACGGGAATGAAGGTTAATCACTATATAACTTCCTCCGCGTTTAATCCCGCACTCCAGATTCCATTGAGCGCAGCCGTAAAAGAACTCCGTCAGCATAATTGCGTCTAACCTGTGGCCCCCGTACGCTCAAATCTCCGACATATCGCAGCCAACTCCCAGAATAAGTGGGAAATTAATGAGGAAAGTGCTGAGCTCAACCTCAGATGGTATCAGAGGAAGGGTTAGCCGCCTCGCAGCTCCTGTTCAATAGAAGCTGGCTAATCCCGGCACTCAAAGACAGAGGTTGTTTTGGACTTGTGAAATGTTCTGAGGGATAAACAGCCGACCGGATCCTCTTCAGGCCCGGAGATCAGATCCGAGTCTGATGCGAGAATTCGATGCTTTAATGTGTGACTGTATTTTATTCCATGTTCATTAAACGTCTTGGCAGAACCTTTTTTTTTTTTTGACTCGTCTTCTTTCACAGGGAAAAAATATGTTTTATTATATATAGAAAAGTAAAAGGCAGTAACAACCTGCTATATGTATGTATATTTTATCCTCATAAATACCAGTATCTGTGTATTCATGTGTGTAAACACGCACACACTTACAAAACAACATATGTAGAAATCAATTATAATGGATTAACCTCTGATTATTTATTAGTGGTGGTAGAAATAGTAGAATTATTATGATTAATAACGTTATTACACGATATAATTTGTACAATTTATCATCGATATCATTGTTTTTACTCGTGTTATAACATGATAATAATGTCAAAATATACAACTTAGAATTTACATTATTGTATATCATTGTTATTACATGTTAATAAACTACAATTATACTATAATAGCGTTTTTTTAACTTATTAACTTATAGAACATAACTCAATTAAATGAGTGTTGTTATTACATATTAATAAACGTATTATTACACATTATCTTGTTGCGTGTTAATAACGTGGAAATATACAACATAAACACTTATAATTTAGCATTATTGTATATCATTGTTATTACATGTTAAAAAAATATTAATTACAATTATGTTATATCAACGTTATTCTTATTGTTGTTAGTTATTACATGGTTATAACCTGGAATTACAAAACATAATAACTTAGAATGTATTACTTTTAGTATTATGTTGTAATAAATTATTATTATGACGTTGTTATTGCATTTTTCTAACAAGAAAATATGAAGTTAAGTTATATTGTTATGGATTTTGTTGTTATAACATGTTAATAAACTAAAATAATACTATATTAGCGTTATCATCATTGTTTTTACTCTTAATACATGTTAATGATTTACAATGCCTAATAACTTAGAATTTATTATTTGTATTATTATTATTACATTATAATTATTATTGTTATTATTATTATGGTTGCTGTTATTACATGTTAATATTTTGGAAAAAATAGAACATGATAAGTTATAATCTATTATTATTGTTATTATTATTATTATACTTGTTGTTATTACATGTTAATAACATAGAAATATGTAGTTTAGTAACATATTATGGATTTTGTTGTTATTACATGTTAATATTTTGGAAAAAATAGAACATGATAAGTTATAATCTATTATTATTGTTATTATTACGGTCGTTGCTGATGTTATTACACGTTATTAAATAAAGTCAATAATCTGTATCTAATGGATTTTGTTTGTGTTTAATAGTAAACTATCTTTTTGTGTCCATCCCTTTATTCCTTCTATCTTCATCTCCTGCTCTAAATGGATCCCTCAGAACCTCATCCTCCCTCTGAGGGCGCGCCGAGGACAACCGTGATCATATCCTGCCCCTCAGTGGAAGAACGGCGCCATAACGGCGGCGAGGCGGGATAATAGGGGGCTTAAAGACGCGGCGTCTGAGCGGCGGGCTGCAGCTCATGACTTCATTCAGCCTTTGATGGACCAAAGCAAGTCTGACTGTCAGTCCCTTAGATTTAAGCAGCTGAAATCAGTCTCTCCTTTAGAGACAAAGTCCTCCTCAGGAAGAGGTCACTCCCAGGGATCTCAGCAAGCGGAGCAGGAGGCAATTTATCCTCTAAATGCAGGTTTGTGAAGACGAGGGAACATCTGAGAGGCAGAAGCTGAGAAGACTCAGAAATCTGAGTTTGGATGTTTCCTTGACGTCTTCAAACGCGTCTTGCTTCGGGGTTTTTATATATCATCAGGCTGGTATATCTGTGTGCTGGAGGATAAAAAAAAACCCTCATGCCTCGAAAATCAAGAAGGAGAAATCTGCTTCTGTGAGCCGCAGTCACAAATGGAGGAAACAGAAGTTCTGGCGTTTCTTCCTACTGTACGCTGAAGGAATTTTCACCAATCTGAAGTGAAAGACGAGTAGAAAGAGACACAAGGAAGAAAACTGGAGTCACTCTCATCACGTCTGAGCTTTAAAAACGTCAGGGAGGATGAAGATGCAGACTGAAGAAGAAATGTCTTCATTGTTTGGACCTCTGATCCATAATTCAAACGATTGTCCAGAACATGTGTGCCACAATTATTAACACTTTATTATTTTAGCTCCGCCCCCCTTCAGCCAGAATATCAGCCCTGAGTCTCCTTCTGTAGTCTGTGATGAGGTCTGAGAACATTCCTCCATACAGAACCTCTCCGCCTCCTTCAGGTTCTGAGGTCCACGCTGGTGGACTCTCCTCTGCAGCACATCCCACAGATGTTCTGGTGGGTTTGGGTCAGGTGACTGGGATGGTCATGACAGAACCTTTATTCTGTGACCTCTGAACCATTCTTGGGTTGATGTTGAGGTGATCTTCAGATCATTGTCCTGCTGGAAGGTCCAACCACGACCCACTTTAAGGTTC
>VRLP01009694.1:0-11924 GCA_009660295.1 Lophius piscatorius
ACACCGATGTTAGACGTAAGACACCGATGTTAGACGTAAGACACCGATGTTAGACGTAAAACAGCAGCGTCGCTCTCACCTCTGCAAGAAGGTCCTGTAAGCGTCAGACACGACCTTCTTCTGACCCTGCCGGATTGAATCTCGCTGCTCCTTGTCTGGGATGGCCCAACCCTTCTGGATCTTACACAGATCCTCTAAGCCTTCATTGAAGCCCTGAGAGGCAGCGGCAGGTGAGGGAAGGAGAGAGGAGAGGAGAGGACAGGAGAGGTTTTCAAAACAGTCACTTCATCACCTGACTGTTCAGCAAAGACAAACAACTCCCCATCATCCCCCAGAGAACATAAGACCCCCCTACTGCCCATATGAGGTTAAACCTCTGCATATTGTCTATCGTCTTATAATATGCATGTTCCACTTTCAATCTGGCCTTCAAAAGTCTTTCCAGAACCAGCACTGGTTCCACACTGACAGCATTCTGGGTCAGGTTCTTGCTTGTCGGCCAAATGGATAACCTTGCGGGGCCTGATGAAAAGTTCTCCTTTTCAGAAGCTGTCCTTTTCAGAAGCTGTCCTTTTCAGAAGCTGTCCTTTTCAGAAGCTGTCCTTTTCAGAAGCTGTCCTTTTCAGAAGTCCCAGCAGTGAGGACAAACGGGGACACTGCACAAATAAATGTTCTAAGGTTTCAGGCTGATGGCAGAAACACATTCATCTCCCACCCCTGGATCCAGGTGTGCTCTGTATCTGTTTGTGGCTATTGCCCCATGTACAATCCTCCACCGGGGTCTGCTGTCCGTTTCTCAACGGGCATCTTGTACAGGGACCGCCAGCTGCCTTTTTGAGTCTGGACCAAAAAGTCCACCTCGACTCTCTTAGCCCGACCAGAGACCGTTGAGGTTGAGAACTTTTACACAAATGTTATATATGGCTTTTTTCTTTATGTTTGGAAATTCCTCCTGGGGAGGGGTTGTGAGAGACAGCAGTTGTCTTTCTCCCTCTTGCCACTCCCCCAGGGCTGGGGTGATGGAGAGAGAGGGGAAGCTGTGATCACCCCCCTCACTTCATGGTTCAATCAGAGTTCTGCTCACTCCAAAGGTCCTCAGATGTGGTGGCAGGGCGGCAAAGACCCCCGCCACCACTGGGTTTATTAGTCTAATGGACGTGATGTTAAAGCTCTCCCTGAGGACCTCCTCTGATGATGATGAAGATGATGTCATCTTTATCAGATGTCCCAGTTTGGTACAGCCAGCTGGTCTGGGTTTTGTCCGCAGGCTGGCAGACTCCAGTGTTTGAGTCTTTTTTAAGTTATTAAAAAACAAAGGTTCCTCAAACAACCACATGCCAGGATGTCGTTGAGTATCTGCCAGGCCTGACAAAACAGAGCTGTAGAAAGGTGTCGACTCTGTTTGGTCCACCTGGTCTGGTTGCAGAAGGAACAGATTTTTGTCGTAGCCCAATCTCCCGGCTTTCCTCAGCAGCAGACAGAATACGTCACACAAGCTCCGCCCACAGCTGTTCAACAGTCGTTGTGCCGTTTGAAGTCTGAAAGAAGCTACTTTCGACCGAATGCTCATCAGTCCCGCCCTCCTTTTTTAAGGTGGAAACGTTTTTTGTCATCCAGCAGGTCAAAACCATCAAGTCTTTTCAAAACATCTACTGATCTGATGAATTTGTCAGAATCAAGAAAATAATCGTTCCCTTTTACAGATTTCTTCAACGTCTCATCCAAAAACTGATTTATTTCTTTTTAAGAATATAAATCAGAGCTCCTGGTAACAATTTCTTTTAGTGATGCTGTATCAGAGTCTTCCTCCATCTCATCATCTTCATCCTACACCTGGCTGCTGCGCAGAGTATTATCACTGACGTCTACAGAGACATTTTCCTCCTCCTCCTCAGACTCTGACTGGACCTCAGAACCTCGGGACCAACGCGAGCGGAGTCTCGCGCTGCATCTGCGGAGCGAGACGCCAGCTGCTTCTGTGGCGACACAGAACGTTTGAGTCCGACATCACAACATTCAAAATACTTCATCTGCCTAGAACTGGAACAAACCAGATACTGTCCATCTCCATCACTCTGAAGGACACCTCCAGAGTTGGTTCTGGAGAGTCCAGAAACATGAAGACCTGCCGTCTCAGAGACATCACGTGTTTCAGTCTGTCTTATGGTCTTAAACCCACCATATCTACGGAGATCCTTCTCCAACAGCTCGTTCGGTATAAACGCAGGAACACCGGACAAAGTGATCTGCGTTGAGGGAACTGACAACGGGGACACCTGCACAAACAGGTCCCTGAGGGACACGCCCCTCTCTCAGCTGAGAGGGACACGCCCCTCTCTCAGCTGAGAGGGGGACACGCCCCTCTCTCAGCTGAGAGGGGGACACGCCCCTCTCTCAGCTGAGAGGGACACGGCCCTCTATCAGCTGATAGACCAGCGACTCATTTTCAACAAAACCAACAACTGCTTTGTTAATGTTTGGAGCATACGATAACTTTTCATGGTCGACCCGTTCACCAGCAGCCAACAGAACATCGTCCACCTCAACAGGATTGTTGGCGGGACTATCCAAACTCCGTGCCGGATAGACGGAGGAAGCATCTCGGAGGACGCCAGTCCTCCCAACAAACACGCGTCAGTCCCAATAAACAATCCAAATAAACAATCAATATAATGTTACAGCTCTTACCTGATCATGTAGAAAACATAGAAGATGAAACAACGGTGAAAACAGGGAACAGGAAAGGAAGAACATTCTAGTTCTACGCCACTCGTTCACCACCACCACTACTCACACACGCACTCACCGGAACAGAGAGGAGAGAGGAGAAAAGAAAGAGGAGAAACGAGAAAGGAGACAGGAGAAAGGAGAGCCGAGAAAAGAGAGAGGAGAGAGAAGAAAGGAGAGAGGAGAGAGAAGAAAGAAGAGAGGAGAGAGAAGAAAGGAGAGAGGAGAGAGAAGAAAGGAGAGAGGAGAATAGAGAGAGGAGAGAGGAGAATAGAGAGAGGAGAGAGGAGAATAGAGAGAGGAGAGAGGAGAAAGGAGAAAGGAGAGAGGAGAAATGAGAGAGAAGAGAGGAGAAAGGAGAGAGGAGAAAGGAGAGAGGAGAAAGGAGGGGCAGCAGAGACACATAGTTCTTCATGAGGGTTGGGCTTCTGATGAACTCTGACCTCACCTTGAATTTGTCTTTAATCACTTGTCGCTCTTTGTCCTTCAGCTGGAGGAAGGAGAGACGGCGGTTAGAAAAGGGAGACTGGATTTCTTATTTCAAATCCTTAATGTGTGACGACATTACTTATATTACATTAATATATGTTTACAATGATTTTGTCTAAAAATAAATAGTCAAAATTATTGCATTAATTATCCTTTTACATTTTATTAGAAACAAAAAGGGAATTCTGAGAATAGTTTAAATATATTTATCCATGGATAAATAATATATAACGTAACATAATAACGACATTAAACAGTCAATAAATATGACGCTCCTAACAAACGTTTATTCTGTTTTTATGTTTTCTTTTTATTTTATCATAAACAAAATAGATTTATGATTCTATTATGTATTTCTTTACGAATACATTTATGTATTTTTCATATGGTTTATGGAAATATCTTTAAATATTTATTATTTTATTTCCAGTTATTCACCCCGTTTATTTATGAACCAACTTTTTACAGTACATTTCGATATAAATGACTGACAGCCTGAGACTCAGATTCTCCACAAACTGAAACACCGTCTGTGAACTTAAGCCGGCTTTAAAATATTAAACTTCAACCTCGGTCTGATTGTTCATGTTTCAAGTATCAGAAAAGTCTCTCTTCACAACTGAGCAGTGGTGGACCGGGTCAGTGTGAAGGTTTCAAGCTGTGCCTGCTGGATCTACCTCCAGCATGCTGGACTGAGCGACCAGGCGCTGAACTCGACCCGTTGGACCGACGCCACCAGACTCTTACTGAGGCGAGGACCAAGTGGACCAACGTGTTCAAAATGTGGTGAAAATGGGCTTTTCCCCAAGAGTGAAGGATAAGGAGGTTCTGACCTTGGTGCCAGGTTGGAACATGGGCATGTTCCTGTCTGTGAGATGTTCCGTGACCTTCAACCAGCTGCAACAGAGCAGAAGAACGTGTCAGCTGGAGTCTCTATCGGACGGCACCGCTGAGACGGTTCGTGCTCCACACCTTTACCTGCTCTTGTACATTTGGATCTGGTGCTCTATCAGCTCCTTGTACGAGATCTCAGCCCTCTTCTGAGTCACTGTCACCAGCTGGATCAGCTCAGACCTGAAGACATGGAAAAGAAACTCACAATCATTTAGTGTCGTAGAATAATAAGGTTCTCTCCAGGGACTGCAAACCTTACTGTCGCCTCAATGCACACAATTAAGCCCTCTTCAAAATCTCTCTGATCCTCACGCTAAACCGTTTTTCCTGGTTCCAGCACACAAACCCTGACGACCCGATGATCCCTAGCTGCCCAATAAATCCCGCCCACTTATGGTGCCATTGTGACGAGATAGTTGACCTTCACCCGTCTTTGGTCATAATGTTATGGCTGATCAGAGTAGGTGGATTTATGATAGACTAATATTCATGTGAACTGTTCTGTTTGTGGAACGGACAGAACATTAAAACCATCTGAAGTCTGATCAGAATTATTATTCAGAATTATTGACACCGTCGTTAAAAATGACCAAAATGAGACGAAAAACAAAAGTAAGAAGTAACAAAAAGTAACAAGTAGTAACAAAATGAGATTCTTTACATTAAAAAACTGGTGGGATTATTGGCTCTTCTAGTAGATCCTGAGGTTAAAGGTCAGGGAAGCAGACCTCCAGTCCCGTTTTATATCTTAACTTCACCTGTGTGAGCAGGAACTCTGAAGTGGTGAACAGGTACTTCCTGTTTGACCGGGGTATAAATATCAGATGACACAGGCCTGATTCTCTCTGAGGGTCTTCACGACGATGAAGACCAGAGAACACAGCAATGAGGAGCAAAGAAAAGTTGGAGAGCTGTTTGGGAAGTTAGCAAGAAAGAAGCTCCTGCAGTCTGACGAACACCACTGGACCTTCACTGGCACAAGGTCAGAGGTCAGATGTGCTGCAGAGGAGAGTCCAACAGCGTGGACCTCAGAACCTGAAGGAGGTGGAGAGGTTCTGTGTGGAGGAATGGTCTCAGATCTTCTCCATGTGTCCTCAGACCTCATCACAGACTACAGAAGGAGACTCAGGCTGTTACAGTGGCTAAAGGGGGCGGGGCTAAATATTTGAGGTGTGTCAATGACTGTGGGATACGTTTTAGAGAAAAATCTCTGTGTGATGTTCAGGATGTTGTTTTCTTTATGTTGGAACTTGATTTGGACATGAATGAATTAAAGATCATGTCTTTAGACAATAAAGACTTTTTTTCATCTCATTTGACTAATTATGTCTTAGAGGCACCGATAACTAATGAGGGTGAATCGTCCCTCAGTAGCGGGACACACGTCCTGCGGTCCCGGCTGATGTTGTTGCAAACAAACCTGTAATCACAGTTGATCTGCTCTGATCGTTTGTGCGGTGCATGAAGGTGGAGGACTCACTTCTCCAGAGACTTGAGGATGTAGTTGTAGTTGTTGTGCAGAAAAACGGCGCTCAGAGCCGGATCCTCATACACTTTGGATTTGCTGAGCAGGTTCAGTTGGAGGTTCCCCAACACCTTACCTGAGAACACAAGTCCAGCCATTAGTCTCCAAACATGAAAGCTGGTGGTTTCCCCGTGAAGAGGTGTAGGTGGAGGAGGAGGAGGTGGAGGAGGAGGCAGGACTCACATATATAAGCGCTGAGGAGCCTCTTGTTGAAATCAGAGGTGTAGCTGCTGGCCGAACTCGTCTCTGGAGGAAATACAGACGTGTGTTAGAGCCAGCAGGGGTCGTATATCCCTTTATATTTGAATGTACCTTATAGTATACCTTATAATATACTTTATAATATACTTTATAATATACCTTATAATATACATTATAGTATACATTATAATATACTTTATAATATACCTTATAATGTACCTTATAATGTACCTTATAGTATACCTTATAATATACTTTATAATATACTTTATAATATACCTTATAATATACGTTATAATAAACGTTATAGTTTACGTTACAGTATACCTTATAATATACCTTATAATATACCTTATAGTATACATTATAGTATACGTTATAGTATACATTATAGTATACGTTATAGTATACCTTATAGTATACCTTATAATGTACCTTATAGTATACGTTATAGTATACATTATAATATACTTTATAATGTACCTTATAGTATACATTATAGTATACGTTATAGTATACCTTATAGTATACCTTATAGTATACGGTCATTGTATACGTTATAACATACGTTGTATCATACTTTACGGTATACGTTGTAATATACGATCATTGTAGGACATTTATTTCGTTTTCCTGTCCCGAGGCCCGGCGGTGCTTCTACAAGAACCCTGGTGGCCTTCAGCCTGAACCTCAGAGTCTCTCAGTCAAAAAGTTCCTTTGCCTCAAATCGGTAACAAATCAAAACACAGGAAACGTTCAGAGGTGGAAAGTATCAACATTTACTGCTACTACTTCCTTTGATTGAACTTTTACTCTTACAGGACATTTCAGGGCGTTTTACCCGATTAGTTACTAACTACGGTATATTAAGTATATAAAGCTGTAAACGTAGCTCCGCCCTGAAAACATCAAAGAGCTGCTTGAGCGCCAATCAACGCAGAGTTAAAATAATACATGTAGCATAAAAACAACAATTAGCATTTAGCTGATACTCCAAGAATAATATACTGCAGATACTGTGTTCCTGCAGAAGTAGAGTATTTAACTAGTATATACTGCAGATACTGTGTTCCTGCAGAAGTAGAGTATTTAACTAGTATATACTACAGATACTGTGTTCCTGCAGAAGTAGAGTATTTAACTAGTATATACTGCAGATACTGTGTTCCTGCTGAAATAGAAGTATAATTAAATGCAGGGTTTCTATTGCTGCTTTTATTGGAGTAACAGATTACAGTATTGGTACCACTGGTACCGGACCTCAGCAGGGACCGGACCTCAGCAGGGACCGGTCCTCCACACGGGCGTTTGCTTACCTCGGGGGTCTAAAGGTATATTGTAAGTGTCCCCCAGTACTTAAAGGGCGGAGCCAAGGCAAGAGAGAGAAGAGAGGGAAAAAGAGGCACAAGTGCAAAAAGGTTAGAAGAGATCAGTTAATGATTAGTAGTTTAGTAGTCAGCATCAGTCATCAGCCGGGGGTCGGCGTTTGCAAAGAGTCGGATTACGAAGGGGGGGTCAGCGAGGAAGAGGACAGGAAGGAGAAGGAGAGAAGGAGGTGAAGGAGGTAACTCAGCAGCTGGATTAAACACACAGTAATATACACTTAAAGACTAGATGTTGGTTTTAAATGAATACTGGGCTGATGAAGCCCCCCGGGTCAAACACAGACGCTCCCTCACAGAGGAGGTCATTAATGAGGAGGCATGAGGCAGGAAAGAGGAGGGAGTGACTGAAGCCGGAGGAGCACCGGAGGAGGAGCACCAGAGGAGGAGCACCGGAGGAGGAGGAGCACCGGAGGAGCACCGGAGGAGGAGCACCGAAGTTGAAGATTCAAACGTCTCCTATGAACATGTACTAAAATAAATGATGTGTGTTTATTGACTTTAAACGGACCCTTTCAAGGATTTTCAGCGTAAACATAAACTTCCACATATTCCACGATTAATTTAACTCAAGAAAAACGGCCTTTAGAATTTAATCCCCGAGAAGTCGGGGACGGATACGCCATCGCCGCCGCCGTCGCCGCCACCGCAAATCCTTCGTGTTAATGCTCGGACTCAAAGACTATTTCACTTTTTAAACCCACAAAGACCTCCGTGTGAGGAAGAACTGGATTGATTGTGGGAAAGGTCGGTTGTATATTTCTGACACCAGGAGGAGCTTTTTGCTTCAAAATGTCTCAACCATCGGTCCGATTTAGTCCAAATCTGGCGCCAGTGAATCGACTGGAGCAGAAATGTGGACCTAACATCTAATCTGAGGAGTTCAATCAGGGGGATTGCTGGTACAATGCAGGGGATTGAGGGCTTTTGGGGGACAGACCCTGGCCCTGGTGTGACGGGTTCATGATGATGTGACATCTGCTGGAGCCTGAACCAATATCTGATGACAAGACGTGCAACCATGCAGCTGCGAGCGAGGAACCTCCTCAGGTGACGCGGCCGCTGCTGCTCCACAGGAAGCGTCATCCTAGCATGCTAGCCGGGCGGCAGGGGTCTAAGGTCATAGCACCTAGCAGGTCGTGTGGGTGTGGCTCTACCTTGAGAGGCCAGCATGGCTCCAGCAGTCTCGTGGAAGTCCAGCAGCTGCTGCAGGAACAGGATGGCCTGCAGAGACGAAGGGAAGCGTCACATCGGCTCATTGATTCAACAAACACGCTCCACTTGGCGCCGTTAGACGTTTCCAAGGAGACCTCGCGGGTCCTCAAACACGTAACAACAGTGAGGTCCTGGTAGGAAGGTGTCGGGTCTGTAGTGCAGAGACGCAGATACATCCAGTGATGGAGGAGATGTTTGTGAGGCCGGCTTACGTTGCTGGTGAGTTCATGGACCGTTCCATCTTTGGGCATGTTGTACTCCTTATCAGGATCGTTCTGTGGTCAGAGGAGAGAATCAGAATCAGACTGGAGAGAATCAGAATCAGAGGGGAGAGAATCAGAATCAGACAGGAGACAATCAGAATCAGAGAGGAGAGAATCAGAATCAGACAGGAGACAATCAGAATCAGACAGGAGAGAATCAGAATCAGACAGGAGAGAATCAGAATCAGACTGGAGAGAATCAGAATCAGACTGGAGAGAATCAGAATCAGAATCAAAATCAAACAGGAGAGAATCAGAATCAGACAGGAGACAATCAGAATCAGAGAGGAGAGAATCAGAATCAGAGGGGAGAGAATCAGAATCAGAGAGGAGAGAATCAGAATCAGAGAGGAGACAATCAGAATCAGAGAGGAGACAATCAGAATCAGAGAGGAGAGAATCAGAATCAGAGAGGAGAGAATCAGAGAGGAGAGACGCCCCTCCGAATGACCACGGATGCACTTGAAAGTAAGCATCTTGCCTTGATGCTGTCTGCAAACTCCTCCAGAGCTTTGGCGCCAATGGTCTCCATGGAGGTGATGAGGGTGGGCAGCTTGTTCTTGGTGCTCGCTGCCGTCCCCTGCAGACGCAGTTCATCACATGCAGCTCAGCGACGCAAGAATCAGACATTATTTTGTGCAGCATGTCATTCAAAGCTGTGGAAATAACAGGAATACAACCTGCAGGGTGGAGTCAAACTCAGACTTGTTCATTTTCAGATGTCTGAGAATGGGGAAGATGGTGAGGACGGCCGAGTAGTCGTGGCGCATAATAGCCCTGCGAGCTGCAGACACAATGTTGTCTCCCTCCAGCATCAGGTTGTCCAGCGCCTCCTGGAGGGGACAGGAAGCAGATTTCACCTGGCTGAGCGTGGAAGATTCACGCGATTTAAATCTAAACGCTAAAGCTCATCATCATCATCATCATCATCAGCAGCAAAACTTAGTCTGCAGACTAAGTTAGAGTCTGCTGGATGCCAGAGACAGAGGACCATTTCACATTTACAACTTGGGTTCATTTAGAGTGGTATATTAACTTCACCTGGAAGTCAAGAAAGAAACGTCCAAACTAAAGGCCGACCTTTACATCAATCTAATCAAATGAATCCATCACAGATTAAACTGAAGGGTCCAACCGTCATGTTGGCTCACATCTGTCTCTGCTCACTCGCTGTCAATCAAGTCTACAGCAGGTCTGGACATCAGAGGCACAACCCGCCGTCTCAGGTGTCTCTAACTGCTTCATACATGTTACGGTGAGAAAACCTAAGAGGAAGAGCGTCCTTCACCATCACACGGTCAGTGACTCGTCTGACCTGGATGAGGGAGTCGAAGGTCTTCTTCTGGTGGTGTTCTGGGATGATCTCCGTCAGGAGGGCGTACTCGCTCTGGGCCAGTTTGACGAAGGCGCTGATGCAGTGGATGTAGGAGTCGATCTCAATGTCCAGGACGTCGTCCTTCCCTGAGAGGTACATGAGGAAAGATCCAGTCAACCTCAACCGACAGACCGTCCTGTAAAGACCTGGGTCCTGGCTGCAGGTGTGAACACGTGATGTCAGTGATGAAGATGATGAAGGTGCTGAGGCTGAGGGCCGTGACTGTACTTTTTAATAAACACTGAGATGTTGTATCAGCCTGTCCTCTTCCCTCCCCTATGTCCCCTTTGTCCCCTATGACCCCTTTGTCCCCTATGTGCCTGTCACTCACCTGTTGCGGCCCCGTGCTTCTCGGTCAGGGCGTCAGAGTGGTGTTTGACCCGCGGGTCATGATCGTAACCTGGTGTTGAGGTGGGGGCAGCAGGGACACAGGACTGGTCAGACCACAGACGCCGTGACTAGACCAAGGGGGGGGGGGAATGCAACCTGAACTCTTGTGTACCGACCACCATCACCAAGCGCCCAGAACCGGGAGGCAGGAAGCAAGAGACGCCCACTGAGTGCCCAGAGAGGTTTGTCCTGTGCATGCGTGTGTGTGTGCAAGTGTGTGTGTGTGTCTGTGTGTGTGCCGGGTCCTGTGCGTGTGTGTGTGTGTGTGTGTTCGGTCCTGTGCGTGTGTGTGTGTGTGTGTTCGGTCCTGTGTGTGTGTGTGTGTGTGTGTGTGTGTGTGTTCGGTCCTGTGCATGTGTGTGTGTGTGTTCGGTCCTGTGTGTTTGTGTGCAAGTGTGTGTGTGTGTGTGTGCGCCGGGTCCTGTGCGTGTGTGTGTGTGTGTGTTCAGTCCTGTGCATGTGTGCGTGTCTGTGTGTGTGTGTGTTCAGTCCTGTGCATGTGTGCGTGTCTGTGTGTGTGTGTGTGTGTGCGTGTGCCGGGTCTTGTGTGTGGGTTCGGTCCTGTGTGTGTGTGTGTGTGTGTGTGTGTATGGGTTCGGTCCTGTGCATGCGTGTGTGTGTGCAAGTGTGTGTGTGTGTCTGTGTGTGTGTTCGGTCCTGTGCGTGTGTGTGTGTGTGTGTGTGTGTGTTCGGTCCTATATGTATGTGTGTGTGTGTGTGTGTGTTCGGTCCTGTGCGTGTGTGTGTGTGTGTGTGTGTTTGGTCCTGTGTGTGTGTGTTCGGTCCTGTGCGTGTGTGTGTGTGTGTGTGTGTTTGGTCCTGTGTGTGTGTGTGTGTGTGTGTGTGTTCGGTCCTGTGCGTGTGTGTGTTCGGTCCTGTGCGTGTGTGTGTGTGTGTGTGTTCGGTCCTGTGCGTGTGTGTGTGTGTGTGTGTTCGGTCCTGTGTGTGTGTGTGTGTTCGGTCCTGTGTGTGTGTGTGTGTTCGGTCCTGTGTGTGTGTGGGTGTTCGGTCCTGTGTGTGTGTGTGTGTGTGTGTGTGTGTGCGTGTGTGTGTGCAAGTGTGTGTGTGTGTCTGTGTGTGTGCCGGGTCCTGTGCGTGTGTGTGTGTGTTCGGTCCTGTGCGTGTGTGTGTGTGTGTGTTCGGTCCTGTGTGTTTGTGTGCAAGAGTGTGTGTGTGTGTGTGTGTGTGTGTGTGCGTGTGCGCCGGGTCCTGTGCGTGTGTGTGCGCCGGGTCCTGTGCGTGTGTGTGTGTGTGTTCAGTCCTGTGCATGTGTGCGTGTCTGTGTGTGTGTGTGTGTGTGTGTGCCGGGTCTTGTGAGTGGGTTCGGTCCTGTGTGTGTGCGTGTGTGTGTATGGGTTCGGTCCTGTGCATGCGTGTGTGTGTGCAAGTGTGTGTGTGTGTCTGTGTGTGTGCCGGGTCCTGTGCGTGTGTGTGTGTGTGTGTGTTCGGTCCTGTGCGTGTGT
>VRLP01009695.1:0-11918 GCA_009660295.1 Lophius piscatorius
GAGGAGAGAGATCTTATAATCAATCCTGGTGGAGATGGGAAGCCAATGAAGGGAATGAAGAACAGGGGTGATGTGTTCGTGTTTACGAACTCTCATCAGGATCTTTGCAGCACTGTTTTGAACATACTGAAGTCTTTGAAGACATTAGTATTAGTAATAATATAATTATTATTAGTAATTAATTATAATTATAATTAATAATTAGTCAGGTCCCTTTGTTTGGATGTTTGTCTTTTAGCTCAGTTCAACAGAAAACATAAGTATTGTTTAGAAACTGTTGGGATTTAAAGTTTAGCCACAACATTAGGACCATTCACGGGTTTTTACGTTGTGACTGACTTTTGTATATGTATTCAAATACTTTCACATATTGCTCTCTTTATTTTTCAGTTTCAGCTAGCTGTGTATAAATGTGTCTGTGTGGAATAACCTTTGACCTTGCACCTTCATTAGAGGTGAAGGGATGGTGAAGTATAATTCATTTTATTTTGCTCCATCAGTATGTATTTGTTTACCTGTTGTTGTTGTTGAGGCGGGCAGATGAATGCGTGACGCTACAGTCAGGTGCTGGCAAACGGAGAGAATAAGATCTCTTACACGCTGACAAACAGAGCCTTATCAAGAAAGCCCACCAGCAGGAAAAATGCATGTTGCATGATTTATACGAGGTAAAACAAGAATAAAACATATTTGCTCTGTGCACTGAAACAAATGAGGTTTCACTCTATATCGGGAAAATCAATACAATAACAGGCACTGTGCGCAACGCACACTGTATGCATACTTAATAAGCAGCGGCGCTGCAGTAGGAGACAAGCTGCAAAGTTCCATCTCATCGTATCCGGAACCTTTTTCCTCGTTTTAAAATTCCAATCTTAAAGCTCTCGTTTGGGATTTGGCTTGAAGAGTGGGGTGTTAAGTACCGACACCACAGTTCAGAAGAGGCTTATGCTAAAAGAGTGATCTGAGACGCTCCCTTAAAAAGAGGGTTGGGACTGATGCTATCACCACCCTTAACTCCTGCGCTAGCCCCCCTATCCATCCCCTTCTGCCGTCACCTTGCATGCACCTGTCACAGACTTCCATAAGTACTTTGTGACGGGGCAGGTAGACTCCCTCAGAGGGAGGCGTGTGGGTGGGCAGGTGTGGGGACAATCAGAGAGAGATGAGGATAGAAGAGAGCGATTAGGTAGAAACATCCTCTGAGTTTTCTCCCATCAGTGGGGCGACAAAGCAGAGTGAAGCCCAGGTATTAGCCTCCCCTCTCTTTCTGTCTCCCCCTCATTCTCCTCTACCTGCCGCTGTCTATTTTAAGCCTTTCCTTCAGCGCAGCAGCGTCAAAGAAGCCTGAAATCCCTGCTAATACTAGTTACCCCGGAACACTGATCACACTGCCTCCCCCTCCGGAGAGCAGAGTGAAACAGCGTTTTGACACTACCTTTACATTTTGAGCTCATTAAATCCCAGGATCTGTCTCGCTTCTACCTGGATTTTTTCATTCGGACAGATAAGCCAAATTAATATGAACATGCAAGGGCTGGTTTTAAAGGCTCTGTTTTATCCAAAGCGCGGCGCTCCATCTCCCTCTCTCTTCACACTCTCTCAAAGTTATCATGGTCCGTGATAGCCTTTAAACAAGCAAGGTGAAGAGCTATAATTAAAACTAGCTGGAGTGGGAGAGGAAGACATCATAATTTATCACACCAAAGGGCTTTCCTACCAGTGGCACCAGCTAGAGGTAAAGGAGCTAAACATCTCTTAAGTAGAGGCATAAAAGATGGCCACTTTAGAGAGCACACACCTCCGAGACCAAATGAAAGCCTTATGATGTACGGCGGCGCGTAGCGCAGGACGCACTATATTCTCAGTGCAGAACGCTCACAGGACTGCGCTCATTCTTAAAGGTACTGACACCAAATCAAGATTCTAAATGGGTCCGTGTGCTTCTTCTGATGTTAAGTGCAATGGTGCACTTAACATGAGGGAGAATCAATCTGTGGGATATTACTCCACAGTTTATGCAATATACCCTCAGCCTTCATCGCTTCTATAATACACATTTACATAGTGTCTACAAAAACATGCACAGACGGCATGAACACACACACACACACAAGGACACACGCACTCACACACACACACGTGCACAGAGTATTTCTCCTTGCCAAAGATGTTTTTCTTCTCTGAGTCAAAGATAATACAATTCCTTTATTTCTTATTTCCTTACAATACATCTTTCAGTTCTGCCTTTTGCCTGCATGAAATTCATTTTCTAATGGAAATATTTGTTTTGTAAATCAAATATGTATTATGCACAGAATGCAAAGCAC
Organism: Lophius piscatorius; assembly: GCA_009660295.1. Classification (NCBI taxonomy): domain Eukaryota; kingdom Metazoa; phylum Chordata; class Actinopteri; order Lophiiformes; family Lophiidae; genus Lophius; species Lophius piscatorius. Next base: position 2,331 of record VRLP01009695.1, read on the forward strand.
AAATTAAATTATGTTAATGAAATGAAAGAGATATGAAATGCATATTTCATGGACAAAACATAACCCTGCCGAACAGCCATTTCTTGATAAAATCTTTAAACACAATCTCATTCGGAGAAAGACATATTGCCATGGCAGATAGCACCTCATTAAAATGGTCTCCTTTAATATCAGTGCTTAGTATATATGGGATTGTAAATAACCACTGGGGAAGAGGAACCAATAATGAAATACTGTCTTTAATAGCTTGCCATTGATGTCAGCATAAAAAGTCGACTAGAAGAATATTGAAAATTGGGTGTGCACACACATATAGTCAAAAGCTGTAAATGATTGCATATTTAAATAGAGCTGAGTAAGGAAAAGATGATATAGATATTAGTAATAGGCAGAAAATTATGCTGACCTTACATAATTCCGCACAAAAAAACCCAGACTGTTTTAAATTTTATATTGGTTACACTTAATGAATAATAGATTTTGTAGCTGTTGTTGTGAGTCCATGATGTTAATAAAAGCCTAAGAATAGGAGCCCTGCTCTGCCCAGCCGACTAGCAAATGAACTAGACTGGCTTTTCAGCAGAAATAAATACAGCAATAAATACAAAAGTAGGGGGAGGGGCAGTGGGGAGTTGGTTAGTGGGGGCAAAGAAAACCAGTGAAAACGGGAAGGATAGTGGGTGAGAAGGGGAGAGATACAGTGATAGATAGTTGGGGTCTAAATAGATGGAGGGAGAGAAACTCGCACAGCAGCGTGGTGGCGGTAAGATGAGACCAGTAACTGGACTGGACCTGCGCAGAAACACTCGCCACCATACAAAACACTTTTCTGTTTTATGTGTGAGTAATCTGTTACTATGTGTGATTATTATTTTACTATGTGTGATTAATATATTACTATGTGTGAGTAATCAGTTACTATGTGTGATTAATGTTTTACTATGTGTGAGTAATCTGTTACTATGTGTGAGTAATCTGTTACTATGTGTGAGTAATATCTTACTATGTGTGAGTAATCTGTTAGTATGTGTGAGTAATCTCTTACTATGTGTGATTAATGTTTTACTATGTGTGAGTAATCTCTTACTATGTGTGAGTAATCTCTTACTATGTGTGATTAATGTTTTACTATGTGTGAGTAATCTCTTACTATGTGTGAGTAATCTCTTACTATGTGTGAGTATTTGGTTACTCCGTGTGAGTAATCTATTACTAAGTGTGAGTAATCTGTTGGGATTTTGGCTGTGAAATAACGAAAAGGAATAGAATGAAGAAAAGAAAAAGAAGAAAGAATGGAAAAACTCGGTAGAAGTTAGTTTTGACATGATGAACAGAACAACATTAACCAGAACTGTGTGTTTTCAGGTTGCTCACTAGTTCTCCATCAGGGTTAGGGTTTGCACATTGATCCTTGATCAAGGCTCCTCCCACTGATTTAAGCCCCTTGCAGTGTTTATGGCTCCTCCCAAAGATTCAGGGATTTTGGTGTGATACAAGGATTTTTTTTAGTCAAATCTGTCCTCATCTGCTTGTCTCTAAGAGAACTATCGACCCAATCGGGTTGTTGAACCGATTGGCAGTGTAGAGAAGGTTGGATGGTGCACCTTCGTTCTTGGTCGTCTGTCTGTGCAGATTTATAAATAAAGTGTGTTCTGAGATCAAAAGCGTTTTTTCTGAGTTAAACACGTTAAACCTCCTTGTCGTTTTCAGAAACTTCCTGTCGGCTCACCAAGTATCCCAGAACCTCAGCTGTAGCTCATCATTCAGTTACAGGAAGAAACTGAAGAAACTGCTTTGACTGGGAGAGTGGAGGGAAATATAATTTTGTATTTAATGTCGGACAGCCCTTCACACATTTCAGTCTTTTTACAGCAATAATATTAAAACCACTTGCCTCTTATTGAAAACAGCCCTTAAATATGTACACAGAGATATCTCCAAATGAAAGGAAACTCATAACTGTGATCCTGATTGATGGTAGATCCGTCTGGATGTGAACCCACAGAGGAGGGGGGCTCTCTGTGGGTTCTTTCTGAGGGCTCTAAGGAGGAATGCTTGTTTAAAATAAGAAAGACTCTTGATGGGAGGTCACCACACTCGTAACTCACATCCAATTTACCTCCAGCTCCTCCGCGCTCTGCACTTCTGAAACTGATTTTGTGGGGTTTGGACACAATGGACTCGGACTCAGGAAACATTTTAAGGTGACAGCAGGCAGGTTGCTCAAAACAGGGTATGAGTGATCTGAATCATTTAGAAGATATATTCAAGAACAGAGTCCTGATGGTGGTTAAAGAGCAGCCATCTTCAGTGAGGAGGTCACGCAGTGAGGTGAAGATCTGGAGAGGGAAAGAATATTAGGGCATAGAAACATGAATGAGCTCTAGCCAAGATCCAGCTGATCTCCTACCGGAGATTTACGTGAGGCGTTAAGACAATGATCTCTAAAAGCGTCATCTGAACACAAGGAGAGGGATCCAGTGGTGTGGCAGTGGGGTTTGGTCAGATCAGTGTCAGGACAGAGATGGTGAGAAATGGCTCAGGGTCGGTTCAGCTGATTGCTTTCAGTCTGTTATTTGCAGGAGAGTTCTGTACCAGAGACGGGCCAAGAGTCCAAAAGAGCTCAAACAGTGAAATGTGGTTCTTGTTTATGGTGTGTAGAAATAACGAGCCTTCATCTATGGATCTTATCCATCGGTTTCTTCTGGAGGGGCATATCCAAAAACACGGAGTATCTACTGGTGACACTGAACCTGGTCTGCGGTTCTTGGAAAACTCTGACAAACAGGATTCTGTGGGTATCGGTGAGGATCATCTGCCACATATGTACACCGTGAAAGAGGTGGTTAAAAAGACTCTGGGTTATTTTGGTTACCAGTCGTGGGTCTGCAAGGTTGTTGTTTTATAGTTTTTTATGTCTAGAAATATATCATCTGACTGCTTACTTACCATGTACATTTAATGTACTTTAATAGAGAGTGAGAGTGGGAGCTCAAACTTCTCTCTCTCCTTTTTCCTTCCAGAGCTGCCGGTCCTGAAACCATGCTTATTTTTTAAGTATCAGCGGTCTTCACTCAGCCGGTCCCCTTGTGCCTGTTCAACGCTTAGCCTCCTTGACCAACCCCCTAACCTTATCCCCTAACTCGCTTACCCTGGACAGACTACAGACCAGAGAAGATTGATCGGCTAACGATGGAACCAAGAGACTCGTCACATCAAGAGACTTTTGTGTTATTAATATTATAAGGCCATGGGTCTACATGTTATGCTGTATGGTTTTGTGCCAAGAAAGAGCTCTACAGATGAGTTGTTTGCTCTGAGAGCTCTGATGGAGAAGTAAAGAAAAGGTCAGAGGGAGCTGCATGAGGAGGTCTGGAGTGACAAGAAGTATGTTGGAGTGGTCCAGGATATGTGGATGATCTGTAGTAAGAGCAGGGAGCAGGTGGAGGAGAACCTGGAGTGGTGGAGGCACGTGATGGAGAGAAGAGGAATAAAGGTCAGTGGTAGCGAGACATAATTGTCACGCCTCTGTGTTCCTTTCTCCCTCTGTGTCTGTCTTGTGATTGGTCGTCATGCTCACCTGTGTTTCCCCTCCAGCTATGTCTCATTGTCTCGTTATGTCTGTGTATAAAGTCTGTCCTTACCTTCCCTTCTGTGCCAGTTTGTTGCATGATGTCCTCGTGTCGTCACGCGTCCCTACCCCTCCCAGTGTATCGTGGGTAACTTGTAGTGTTTCAGTTCCTGTTTTTCCTCGTGTCTGGTAGTGAAATAAATATATTTTGTACTAGCGCTACGTTCTATGCGTCTGCTTTTGGGTCCGGGCAAAACCCCACAGAAGTGCCTAACAATAATACATGTGTGAGAATGAAAGGGAGGCAGGAGGAGGTGAGGATGGAAGAGTAGAGGTGGAGGAGGTGCAGGACTTTAAGGACTCAGGCTCAACTGTTCAGAGCAACGGGGAGCGCGGAGAAAAGTTGAAGTTTCATGACGTTGTTCTGAATCTATGTACTGCGTAACGTGACGAATAAAGGAAAATATTATTTATTTATTTATTTATCAGAGGGACAGCCCAGGTTAGACGTCTCAGAGACAAAGTCAGGGAGGACAGATTGAGATGGTTCTGACCCGTGAACCATCTCAATCAGTAGTGGATCTACTGGTAGAAGGATGCTGGAGATGGAGCTGCATGCAGGAGAAGACGGGGAGGAGCAAAGAAAAGGTATCTGGATGTGGTGAGAGAGGACATGCAGTTGGTTGGGTATAACAGAGGAAGATTCAGAGGACAGGGGGATAAGGAACCAGTTGGTCTGTTGTGGAAACCCCTAAAGGGAACTGACCAGAAAAAAGAGAAGACTTCGACTATTAACAGAACTTTATCTACCGAACATGAAACATGAGAGTCGTTGTGTTTACATTATCACGGTCACAACATCACACTCATCAAGCTAAAAGTTCAGAACAAGGGTTGTCCTCCTCCAGGGAACAGAGGAACCTACTGATTGCTCACACTGCTGTGAACCTAAAGACAGCTCAATGCCCGGCAAGAAGTCATTATTGAATAGCGGGTTCCTCATATAGCCCCATTCCAGGCCTGAGGTCATGTGGACGAGAGAAGTCCAGAGGTATGAGAGGCTCTACGGATACAGTCTCTGAAGGCTACGGTCCTTGATGTAATGTCTTTAAAATAGGGTTAGGTTGTGCAGCATAGATTCGTCGGGACACCATTGAACTGTCTTGCCCGATCAGTAGTTCAAAAAAGACCTCAGTTATAGTCGGAGCAAAGCAGAACCCCAGGTCTGCAGTACTTCAGCAGGGTCAGGGTCTACGTTCTTCTTGGATAGCAGGTAGACCAGAGCCTGCAGTGTCCCTTCTTTCAAAGAGGCAGTGGATAGTCCTTCTAGGTGTTGAGCCTCGCCTGAGGCCATTTGGGACACGGCAAGTTGCTCCAGTGAGAGGTCTGGGTCCAAGGTCTCTGCTCCTCTGCACTCAGCTGGAGGAGGCTTGGAAGGAGAGGAAATAGAAGGAGATTTCTGGAACTTCTGGAACAGTCGACCCAACGAATGAGAACTACTCAAACCCTCAAACATTTTAAATCTTTGTTAAAAACAAACGTTTGTTCCTTTGTTTGAGCTTTGACACCTCTATCTCATCTGTTCATTTTAAATGTTAATTTGAGTGCACGTTTTATTTTATTTTACTTGATTTTAACTGAAGTGATTCTCTTTTTGTTCTTTTATTCCTGTAGCTTGTTTTTTCCATCTTTATCAGTTTCTCTGATAAAGATAAAAATACCTCTGTTAACCCAGAAACAAACTTTGACTAGACATATTGGTGATTTATGAACTTATATCCGTTTGAATTCTGCGTTTTTTGTGTTACATAGATGTTTTATAGAAGACATTTTAAAGACATTTATCTGGTTCTTATAAGGTGCTGAAGGGTGGACGAGCTGCCTGCAAAAAGGATCCGTGACCATCATGATCCCTCTGACTGGAGACCATCAGCTGTCGTCTCCTCCAGCTCACTGAGTAAGAGAAACTTGGTAAATGTAGACAAAGGCCATAGTGTGATGAGTTGACACATCGTTTCTGAGTGGAGGACAAGAGAGGGAGGAACAATGGCTCAATGAATCCCCATTTTCTCCAGGCTTAAAAAGAGGCAGGAAAAGGAAAAGTTCCGGGGGAAAAAAGATGTTGGAATGTAAATTTGGGACACTGCATATAGGCAATTAACACCATTCTTCTTCTTCCCTTTGAATCTGTGAAGAAAATACTTCTGAAGAAAGGATAGCAATGGTAAATTTGGTGGTAGAGAGAAGTGACCTTGTTAGGTAATTAACATCTTATTCTGAGTTTAATTAGACAAACTAAATCAATTCAACCTGCGTATGAAAGGAGGGCGCCTCTGAAAACAGGGAAGGAAGGTAGATTCTGCTTTAATTGTATGAAAGCATTAAAACGCACCTGTTCGCCGGGAAAATTGCTTCACTGATGGAAATCCACAGGGAGAAGCAGCCCCTATTCAAAATAGCATCAAGTTGTTAAGATAGCTATTTATGTGCTTGGGTACATGAAAAAGGAAAACAGATGAGGGGGGTCTAAATGATGTTCATTGTTGTTCTCAGTCCCCCTTGTTAGAGTCTAAACAATGCCTGAAAAAACTTTGGATTTAGCTGTGTGCGTCTCTGATGGCTCGTCTCTGCCAGCCAAACCCCGTCTTAACCCCCTTTGGTGTTCAGTGAACAGATTCAACCTCCCCTCGATCATTTGCTTGATGTTCTCATCCTCTCTCTCTTCTCTTCTCACTCTCCTCTCTTCTCTTCAATCCCTCAGATATTGCTTTATTTGCATCTGGTCCAAAAATAAAATGAGACGGGCCCGGGTTCTCGTCAGGATGCGTTGAATGACAGGCCCGTGACAGGAGACTGAACAAGAATCATATATTCATCAGAAATCTAATTGAGACTGGGTCCACAGGTCATGAAGTTAACGTGGCGGGGAAGCGCTGGCCTCCTAACAATGATTGATAGCGTGACAGTGGCCCCTCCACATCTTCCACACATCCACGTGCACTGTGCACGAGAGTAGTGTCAGAGATATTACTGTTAACTGGTGTTTTTACCTGTCGGCTCTTTACCTCGGCTGGCCTCACCGCCCTTAACCAGTGGAGATTTCTCCTGTTGGAGATCTTCATTTCTGTCCCGTAGGTCACATTTCACTCTGAGGGAGAGCCTAATAGCACAAAGACAAAGAGTCACAAATCTATTGAATTTCAAAAATTAGGAAACAAATGTCAAGAAAGATTTGAATAAATCGTAATGAAATGAAAGAAACTACAAAAAGAAGGTCCAACCGAACCCCGACGCCTCCATGTTCAGATCTCTTCCGAAGACCGTTTCTGCTTCTAAAGTGGGATTCATCTGTGATTTGAGCTCTTTTTGTTTTGATGTCTGCTTTTGATTCCCGTTTTAACCTTTAGTTAACCTGTAAAGCCACTTTGAGTACTAATGAAAAGCCCCTTACAAATAAATTTGAACATTTATGTTATTACAAGTAAACAATATCACCTCAAAAAGACTCATCAGGTTATAAAGAGATGGATTAGTCCACAAACACACACAACGGAAACTAGCAGCTCCAAAAAACATACAATAATAACTACAACTCGTCAATTAAATATATTCCCAAACAAATCAACTTATTCTTAAATAATGTAGCAGTGTAATATTCCCCTCTCTTCATTCCGAATAACACTTTCCACCTCCTGTGAGCGGGGTATGAAAGGTCAGAGGTCAGTAAGAGAATGAAGTATATATTACGTATTACATGTACCATAAATGACAGTGATAGAATGTTTAAACTAAAGTTAGCAAACTATCAGGATTTGAATGTAGTGGAATATTTAAAGCAACGGCTGCATTATTTCATAGAAAAATGTTGAATGTGAACCAAGAATGAGAAATGAATGTAAATAAGAGACTCTAATCTGTGGAACGTAAAGTTATGAGTAGAAAACCACTGTTCGGTATTCTGGCAAAGAAAAGCTTCCAGTCAATGAAGACATTTCAACCCTCTGTAATCCATTAGCTTATTATTAACATTTCAGTCAACCCACCGAGACCAAACGAATACACGTACGTATGCTTTTTAATTTTCTTCTTCTTTGACATCAGTTGAATCTGATCAGTGTTTGATAAAACAGGCAGAATGATCCCGACAGCTTTGCAGGAAGTATCTGCTCTGATGATGTCACTGTGAGGAACACATCCAGATATGGACATGTCCTGATGTCATACTTATGTAGACCACGCCCACGGCCCCACGCCTATGAGTTATGCTACTGGCCAGGTAGAGATCTTTTCTGAACCAAGACCGCTAATCAAAAAAGCTCTTTATTGTTGGTTGAAATGAGTCATCATAGTTTTCATTATCTGTGTGCATTTAGAGTTTGCCTTTTTTTCTCTTTCAAATAAAACTCTTTTTTTATTACTCTTCTTTACAAAGCAAAATAGCCTATTTGGAGTATTTATCATTCCAAAAACTCATGAAAATTGGTAGGCACATCAGTAATGGCAAAAAATTGACATACATAATGATTTCCAACAAAGAACACAGCAGAATAACTCCATAGCGCCCCCTAGAAATACTCCAAAGACCCTCCACATTGGACATTTTTGACCTAGAAGTATGAAACGTGGTACACATGTTTATCATGTGTGGATCCACCAAAAACCGTAACAGGATGTCAGACATTTTGAATGAATGGTTTCAGGCTTTTTTTTTTGCCATTTCCAGGTGTTGTGGTTTAATAACTAACTTCTCTTAAAAATTGTACCTGATCAACTTGAATTTTGGTAATTAACATGTGAAGAGCCTTAGGATTAAAATTAATTAGAAGATTTAACTTTTTGTTGAATGGTCTGGAAAGTAGAGGGAAGCGAATTGATCTGCCGGAAAAGACAAAATAACTCGGCTGTACATGGTCTCATCTTCTCAAAATATCACAAGAAGGACAAAAGTCCCGCCCTGGAGATGTCTGAATGAATAACAAATTCAGCTTTTGTCAAAAATCCACTACTACTGAAGGCAACAGGAGATGTTTTTTATACGATCCATTACCTCTAGCCTGTTGAGCCCACTTACTTCAAATTGGTCCAGCATAGCCATAACTAGTTGGAGATGAATAGTGAAGAAAGATGTGAGATTTTGAATATTGGTGTGGGCGTGGCTGGATATTGATGTCTCGCCATCAAAAACAAGGTTACCTTAACAGCTGTATGAAGTCCGATTTGCCTTAAATCTCTCAAGATTTATAAAACTTCCGCCTTGAAGAGGTCTAAATGAAAGAATCAGCTTTTTCCACAGCGCCCCCCAGTTGCATCAGGAAATGATAAACTTTATACTTTCATTCATTCCTACTAGCTTGTTGACTCCACAGACAACTTGATAATGCATTTTATTGCATATTTTGACTTTTTAATTACCATGTTGCCATAGCTTTGACCATTTTGAAATTGGCATAATTTTTGGGGGGAATTTTTCAGTGATGTGTTTGATGAAACTTGAAATGTGGTGAAACTAAATTTGGTGAAAGTGATCATGAAACATCGATGATGAAAATGTATCAAAGGTTTCCCCCTAATTTGAAAAATGTGGCTATGGCGAGATGAATCTCGCCATTTAATGGCATCGGATGAGGGACTGGTCATCCGATCTATGTACTGGTACCCGATCTCGGTACTGGTAACTGGTATCTGTACTGGTATTTGGTCCGTGTTCTGGTTAGATTTTAGTGCTGCTTTCGATACTATTGACAACCAAATTCTAATACAAATACTTGAAAGCTTAATTGGCATCAAAGACATTGCACACTGCAATAATAACAATAATAATAATACATTTAATTTATAATGCACTTTACATTTGGATCAAATCTCAAAGTGCTACAAAGCAAAAGCAGATAAAAGCATCAATAAAAAATAAAATAATAACTATATAAAAGCCTTACCAAAAACCAACAATGTTAATTAAGGTTATAGGTTCTGCTAAAAAGGAAAGTTTTAAGTCCTTTTTTAAATGTGTCAGTCGT
>VRLP01009696.1:0-11915 GCA_009660295.1 Lophius piscatorius
TCTATCTATCTATCTATCTATCTATCTATCTATCTATCTATCTATCTATCTATCTATCTATCTATCTATCTATCTATCTATCTATCTATCTATCTATCTATATATTTATTTTATTTTTTTCACATTTGGGCAGGAGTAGTCAAGTAACTGATTTTCACTACAAGTGAAAATGAAATGAAAAGATAGCCCTTTGGGAATAAACTTCACCTCAAATTTAGCAATGCGATTAGAATATTTGCTGTACGGTCAAACAAATACTTTTGGTGAATATGGAAAATAGATGAAACCTTTCTTTTCCATATCAACCCTTTTAAACCATCTCCCAGCTGAACAGCATTAATTACAGCAAGAGTGGAAGCTAAGCCGGCCGAGATAATTATGTGTAATTCTGCCTCTGCTTGTCTTTGCTCCACTTTCAAGATGATCCTCTTTCCACCATTGGGTGACACACTCTACCATTCTCCGTCTCGCTTCCCTTTCTCTCCGCCCCTCCCTCAACAGCGCTGTGGCCATAAAATGGGCCATTTCCATACTGTTATCATGCTGAAAGCTCTTTATGTCCGTTTGGAATTGTATTTTACATGATCAGATCTCATTTCCACAGCCTCTGGGTCTTGTTTGTGCATCAGCGAGACTGTATACTTTAATTAGCAATGTCTAATGTCAAACAAATGTCTTCTAGGAAGACATTTGTTTGAATTCAAATACCAGAATTCAATTCTATCTTCTGTAAATATACCATTCCAGTGTATTTGATACAGATGATAGGACTATTTAAGCAATATCTGTGTGCCTGTGTGTTCAAAGGCTGCAATGACAGGAATGAACATTTTTGCCAATTGAAAAGTAGAATCTTAGCAGTCCATTTAAAAAATGGACCAGGAACCTAGCATGTTTCTAAAGGCTTACAATAGCAGAGCAGCTTAAGCGAGAGCCAGCCACGAGTCCGGCAGTCCCTGAACAAAGCCTACATATATCATGTAGTGGAATTAACAAGGCTTACATAGTTTTATTTTAACTTTGAAATGTCACAAAGTTTGTTTAAGAAACACACCTCGGGGAGGACGGAGCCAACATTAATGTCAACAGGTCAAAATACATACAAAAAAAATATTCTTTCAAAATAAGATCACTTAAAATCCAAAATTCATTATTGTTTTTAAACTTTAGAGAAAAAATCGTATTTGATTAGAATCGGTATCAGACTTAAAAGAAATCAGTTATCGGCCAGGAAATCTGCGATTGGTGTACCTCTAGCTGATACAGCAGGACAAACGCAGCTTTCCCTCAGCATTCTATGATTTCCTCTAATGGAATTTCATAGCATTAACCTTGTGAAACACTTCTAATGTAAAGTACAGCGCGTCGAGTCTGCCTTCATGTTGATATGAAACGTGAGAAGCTGTTGGGACGATTAACTGGTAAAAAGGTGGTTGAAGCAGAAATAATTATGCGGTCCGTGGGGCCATTAAATGCATGTGTGCCAAGAAGTTTTATTTTTACTTTCTTCCCTTTACTTTCTTGTTCTTCATTGTGTTGGTAGACATTTTTCATGTCTTGCTTGAATTCTGACAAAACTGTCTCTAACGATTTGAATTTTTAATGCAAATTCTGACTGTTTTGACTGTGTCCATAATCTCTAATACTTGCACAAATACATACATTATAATTCAGGGTATGGATTAAAGACTCCACTGACACAGCCGAGTATATTTATAGATTATCTTTTGGGTGGATAAATAAATCTGAGATATATTTCTACACAATTTGGCGGAAGGATGAAGCACGGGGAAAAAAAGGACCAGTTAAACTTTGAAATTAATGTTTTTTTTGTTCTTTTCATATTGATCCTTAATCAATAGAATCTATTGAACTGATGTCCAAAACACTATGTGGTGCGTGGAGCATGGATCACGCAAGAAGAATCCAAAGATCCAAGATTAGTGCAGATCTTATCAGAGGGCTGGATCCAGGAGTATTTCAGAACTTTTCCTTAATGTGGTGTGATATGGCTCTTTTCAACTTTTTTTGCAGAAACTTATTACACAAAACTTTTGGTTGACAAATGTAGGATTTTTCGACCCGGGGCAAGGTTGCCATTATAATTTTGGAATGACATGAAATAAAACTGCTTCTGGCTGAATGCATTCCTCATGCCTGTCATTGAAACTTGGTGATAAATGCTCATGATCAAAGTCCCCTGTGGTAATGGAATTATAACTACAGATGCACCGATGCAATTTTCTTGGCTGATCACAGATCACAAAAATTCTTATGAAGTCTGACCGGCCAACACCGATTTTGGTGATTCCAATTTCTTTTCTTTAAAGTGTTCTTATTTTGAAGTATTGCGGTGGAAAGTAAGGAGGCTGGTCCACCTTGTGTTATGTGTCTGTATTCTGACCAGTGGAAATTAATTTAACCTCCGTCCTCCCCGCCGTGCGTTTCTTAAACCAATTCAATGACACTTAAAAGTGAACATTTCACATTTAAGTGTGAAATGTGAAATTGCTGTATTTGAACTCACCAGTGCGTTCAAACAAAACGAACGAACGAAACATTTCACATTTAATCACCCCTCCGGGGTGATTAAATGTGAAATGTTTGAGTTTCTTGTGCCAAACGTTTCGGGGTTGTTCCTCAAAAGCTTATTTTGTCCTTACTGCTGTTTATAAATTGCAAGCATTGTGTTTTTCTGCTTTACATGTGGTAGCTCATGCTTGGGGTGAGTGTACGGGGCATGCGGGGCTCTGCTCAGCTGATTGCTGATTTAATCAAACTTTGCCTCCTGGTGCACCTCTAATTATGATTTATACCTTCCTCCTATTTTTTCAGTTACAATACGATTAACTGATTTGAAAAGACCCGGATTTTAAAAAAAAAGAAAAAGAAGTTAACCCCATGTGAAGGTTCACTCTTATCCACATCCACAAAATGTCCCACACAACTCACACACTGTACCAGACATCTTTAATGGTGCTTCTCACACACCCAAATGCCTGGTATCACTTCTGAGGTCTGTATGCTTAACAGCTTACGCTCTCTTTTTCCTCATCTTCTACGGCTACTATAAACCCTTGCCAGATATGCCAGCATGGTGTGGTAAGGTTACCATGGTAACAAGGCGGATCCCTCACTCTTCCTTTAATGTGCCAAATTGGCCAAATATCCCCGGCAAGTACTTCCACTTAAAAAAATCATAAAACCCAACACCTTGTGTCTTAATAACCTTTAATGACATGGTATGAGTCAGGGTAAATGAAGATATTAATGAAACAATGAAATCCCAACCCTGCAGGACCATATCCGGGAGCGGACCATTTCATAGCCAATTCATGACATACTCTGCCCCCATTCCCGGTCCAGCAGTGACTTCCACCAGTGTAATATTTTCGTTTTAACAGACTGTCTGAGCGGATCATGTCCCTTTGTTTTGCTTGCATAACACAATGTCATCTGGTGTCATTAAAGAAGTTCGTTTTGTAGACCATTACTCAGCTCAGAGTGGGTAGTTAATTATCAGGTAGGTGCAAGTGTCTTTTTACACATATACAATGCGGTGTAATAAGATGACACATGCTGTCCCCTCATAATCTCTTTCTCTTGCAAACAAAGCCAAAAGAGCAGTCAGAGGCCTTATCAACAATAGAGAGTGACACAGGATCTGTCTACTCTCTACTATCTTCAAAATGATCCCTAAGAGGAGACAAAGAAGACTTATGACAAGAAGCACTAAACGGCTGGAGTGTTGCCACAAACATTTCACTTTCTACCAAACTGTTCTGTATCTATAACATTTTGCTCATCCAAGAAAAGTGCCAATAGGCTTTTTGTTCTAATGATGTACTTTTTTAGTGGATGGATTGGTTGTAGCCACTCTGTCTTTTTTTGTTCCTTGAATATTTGGTCCGTTTATAGACCGACAGAGTGTGAGCTTGCAGTGAAAAATGTGTAAATTGTTTTTTTATGCCCCCATCAAAGAGGATACATGAAGTTACTCGTTACAGGGATGGGCATTTCAATGTTCAATCCAAAGCAACTGACCTCCTAGTTTGGCTTGAAGATGTTTCACCCCTCATCCAAGAGGCTTCTTCAGTTTTAACTGCCGGGTGGGAAGTCAGGTGCATAACTAATGAGGGTGGGTCTGAGTCGTCAGCAGTCGTCAGCGACAGAGTGGTCTAGATTTTCGTCTGGGGTATCACGTGAGTCATTAGCATAATTTGACTCCATGTTTGGACGATTGTGAAACTGTCTTGGTAGGGATGTTAAAACTGCATTGTTTGAGGGTGAAAGCTTGGCTTCCTCAACTCCTCTTTCAAACCATCCATCATCTCTGTCCAAAATGTGAACGCTGTTGTCCTCAAAAGAGTGTCCCTTGTCCTTGAGATGCATGTGGACTGCTGAGTTCTGTCCTGAGGAGCTGGCTTTCCTGTGCACGGCCATGTTCTGGTTCTGATGAGCTTGCTCTCCTGTGCTGGAACATGCATCTGTGAACTGGTTGTTTGATCTCCCCTATATACTTAATGTTTTTGGGGCGAACCCATTTTTGTCTGAGGGTGTTGCAGGGTCTGAAAGAGTTGGGATAAAATGGTTGGTGAAAATTCTCATTGCTTTTCCAAAATCCAGCCACATAAGGTATGACCGTGCTTCATGAAAGCCAAGTTTTCAGTGCTTTCTTGGTTTGAATATTTTCCTAATCTTTTCCCTCTGCCTTCTCTTTTCCCACTGCAGCCCGGTGGTGTAAGGTTCTGCTAACTCAAGCTAGTGTTCCAGTGGATGGTGGGAGTCAAACATCAGGTATCGGTCTGGGTGTGTAGGTTTGAAGTTTACTGCAAACCTACACTCGTGGACGATACCTTATTTTTGACTTCCACCAAAACAGAAGTCCAGTTTCTTTGGATTCAATTCACATGGATTACCATGGCCCAGATGAATGAAAAATCTACACTGACATTATACTATACTCCTTTTATACCATAAAAAAATATACTAACTATACAAAAAGTCCCCAGCCGAAAACACAGTGACTTTTCCATTTGGTCCCAGTGTTCAGCTGTATGCCTCTGACCTTGTTTGTTCTGAAGAACAGCACTCTATATTCCCATTGAATATGATGAATGACTGTCTCACCTGACGCACAAGCGGTGCAAGACAGATACTTGTGCTCTATGTCAGCACACTGGCATGAAAGCACAACACAAAATACCTCCCTTATTAGATTATTTAGACATATTAGTTATTATACATATTATAACATACATACATCTGTAATAAGTTTATTGTTATTTACACAAGGTGAATGGATTGAATAAGCAAGCGGCCACCATCCTCTGTCTATACACTCTCCCCAGAGGTATTCAGAGCTGGGGGGGCTCACCTTTACTGCTCTTGTCTCAACACTCCAGCTGTGCTCAATAAATTCTTTAGTGATTACACCGGCAGCTATTTTTGGAACGGCTTAAGTCCAAGATATCAGTTTTGACCAGCAAGTGAGCACAATTTAGTGAGAGAAAGAGAGAGAGAGACAGAGAGAGACAGAGAGAGACAGATAGAGACAGAGAGAGAGAGAGTGTCTTCAGGCACAAGACTTGATGGTCCAAGGACAGATTAACAAAAACAAAGTCTGATTTTTAATCGGTACCCTTCTCTGAGACATTCATGCGCACCTTTTTGTTCACAAAAGGTTAGAATCATCTTTTTGTCAATCTTGGTAGAGGTCATAGTGGGAAGGAAATCAATAATCCTAATATGATGACCAAACCCCAGACAAGCGGAAGACGATGGATGGATGGATGATATGTTATAATTGGTTTGTCAGAAAATATTTTGCGCTCAGCAGGGCTGCATGATTTGGTGAAAAGTCCTATTAACCCCAGTTCACTGCGGTTGACCTAGTTCATACACTGACTGGCATCACAGGCAGACAGACTGTAGACAAACAGAGAATAGGTACTCACCTTCTTTCACACACGTTTACTTTTATTAAATCGTTTTGTTTTGCCTTCATGTTATCGCACAGGCTGTCATCGCGATTGTCTATTGCGATTAGGTTCATCCTGCAGTTCTAGTGCTTGTCGCTTCACGAAGATAGTGATAAGATAAAACTTAACAGATCTTGAGGAAATTTGTGTTTCTCAGGGCTGATAGCGTTTTTGATCGAAGACTATTTGCAGCACAAAATATCAAAAAATATTTAATTTAATCTCAGATATGACAAAGAAAATTAACACTTTTAAGACGCTGGAACATCTCTGCTTAAGATAATATCAATATCAATTAAAAATGAATAGAATACTGTATCTTAATAGGCAATTTATTTCCCTGTTAATTTAATACTAATAAAAGGTTTCGACTAAATGTTTAATGCGTACTGTAATTAGTTAGGCCCTACTACCAAAGGAGATGAAATTAAAGGCAATTTAAAGACTCCTAAAAGAGGAAAAGCAGGGAGTGTGTGCCTCAGTTGGACACTTGGGACTTTTCCAACCACTGAGTTATATTTTGGATATTTCTGTGCAAGAAGAGAGATGCAGGGAGAGAGAGGGAGAGGCACAGTGAGACTGAGAGTGTGTGGCAGTTTTCTGAAGCATGTGTTCCTTCTTCCTCCACCTGGTGTTTGTGTGTGTGTGTGTGTGTGTACAGTTGGAGGGTCACTCAGTAAGACTGCAGTGCAGCTCGCTTAGTCATCCTCACACCTCGCTGCCCTTTCACCTGACCATCCATATGCCTATATATTTACCACTGGGAAGAAATTTCCTGCTTTTACTTCTTGCTTGACTGTACATATCAGTGCAGTGAGCAACACTGAGCATATAGTATAGGTTAGTGTTTAAAAATGAGGTTAGTGTTTAGAAATAGTGTAGTACGCTGCCTGACATACATCCACCTGCTTTTCATTCATCTGAATGGGAATTTCATTTCATTCATTACATCCCTGAAAAGTTGGAAAGTTGGGGATAAAATTGTCGGCCGCTGCTGCAAATCCTTCATGTTCCGTGCGTTAACTCGACAACTACTATTAAAATCAGTTTCATTTTTTTATTTCGTACCTTCATAGACTTTGGGAGAGGTAGATTGTATATTTCCGACACTATAGGGGCAGCTTTACCTCCAAAAGGTTTTAAGACACGTCTTCCTAACCATTAGCCCAATTTAGTCCACATTTGATTCACATGAATGGGATTGAGGGCTTTTATATACCCTTGCTTTCGGGGATGACAGCATAGACCAAGTTAGGTAAGACATCCATCTTTAATACATTTTAATGTGCAATGCCCAATGCAAATTCCAGGATAGTCAGAGGCTACAGAAGCACATTTTACACAGATAATGTAGAATAACACCAAGACAAAGACCCGTCTCTACATTACCCTACCGTATTAATGCTGAACAAACCAACTAACGCCATCCAGATGTATGAATTTAGATGTTGTCATGGATGATGTTGTACATACACCCAGTATTGCCTTTTCCCTGTTGTGAAGACATTTCCAATTGATTTTTTTTAATACATCACACATCACTTTAATGAAGGCATAATAATGCGTTGTCATTTTAGATACTTGCTGGCCTACTGCAGGAAAGCAAGCGTGAGTTACAGTGTAATGCTGCATTCACATCAAACACATTTGTCATGTTGTGTGGTCACATAGTGTAATGTCAATGCAAATATGTGATATGAAATGCAAGAGATGCAAATTTCCACCAGGCAAGACAAGAAATTTGTTTGAAGTTGTGATGCAAAAGCCTCACAGTGTTGATATTCTCTCGATGTCACGCATCTAGTCTCCATGCTGAAATCCGCAGACGCTGCATGATACGGAGCTGTACGCAAGCTGTCTATCGAGATAACGAGGCCATCACAAACAAATGGTTGGTCCGTTGGTCCGTTGGTCCAGCAGCACCGCACTAGCACTGCAGTTTTTCGTGTGACATTTTGTATATTTGTCAGGTAGCACTTACTAAAAATAAATAACACGGCTGCAGCAATGGCATTACATCCCTGTTGCTTACCGGTGGAACTTTGATCTTCTCAGAAGGTAAGTAGCTCCCAGACCTCTCCGCAATTTAAAAGATTTTCATTGTATTTTCCTCAATACCCTCATCACTTGTTCTATGTATATTGTAATATAATAATAATGATAAAAATAAATAAATAATAATAATAATCTTGAACCATCTGGTAAGTCCCTCCCCTTTCATTACCTAACCTAAGACAGCAACCTTTGAGGGTTAGAAATACACACAGTATTCTGCATTCTGGCATACAATAACTTTGTTTTTCTCATTAAAAAGTAACTTCTTATGTATAATAACTCTCAGACCTAGATCGAAGTACTCTTTCACATACAATCTTAATGTTGGTGATAGATCTGCATATTTCTTACAGGCTCTTAATTAGGGCTGCAGTAATCGATTATTTTAGTTATCGAGTATTCTATCGAGTAATCGAATAAGAAATATCGCGGACTCTTCACTTTTTTAAAAATAAAATCACTTTTGCTTTGTTCATGAGCAATAGTAATACACAAAACTGAAAATACCATCTATTGAATGAACAACCAATTGTTCCCCCTTTTTAAAAAAACATGTTTTTTGCTTGAATTGCAATAATAACTGTCAACAGTTATAACAAATAAGATTTCTTGTCGGATTTAGCCTTAGAACCTGCAATGTCTTCCAGCGCTTTTTAATTTGATCACAGCATCAGTCTATCACAGCTCTTGGTGGATTTTCTTGGACGTGTCTAGAGTTCATTATTTCTGAATTGAATTTATTAATGAATTGAATAAATAATTATTTCTTTTTTTTGAGAGTTTGAATAAAAACCAAATCTTCTGCTTTAGTCTAGAATCTCTGTTGGAAAGGACTTTCTCATTTGGAATAAGAGTTTATTTGGAATTAGGAGACAATGTAAACCCACCTAACGTCTCAGTTTATGGCAGTGTAGAGTCCAAGGAATCACAGTTAAAACACACATTCACCAAACCCCAGAGTCACTATCACCGCCTGTCAGTCTTTCTCTGACTTTTTAACCTCCCCAAATTTGAGACAGAGTGACTATCTGTTCGCACTCAAAGATAGGTTATCCCCTCACCGGGAGATGTGTGTCTCCTGGGAGACTCCGGTCCGGTGGGTGACAAGTGAGAGGAGATGAGGTGACCTGTAATAATTATAACTGAAAACTTGCACAGGCCACCACAGACACACAGACAGCAGATCCATTAATTTTACTTTATTGTAACACTGAATTTTCACTATCGTATCTTGAAAGCAAGATAAAGCAATGTAAAGCTAAATTTAGCACTAAGCAATTCCCATGACCCCCCACGGCAGAGATACAAAATACCAGGCTTCGGTCTTAAAGACCAAGACCATGCACATCGTAAAGCTAATTCAGCGAGTTCTGCTGATGATCTTGTTATAGATTAAAATGCTGGAGAATCGGGTTACTTCCGAAATGGGATTGTATATACGTGTGAATCGAGATCGCAATCTATTTAAAAATTAATCGCACAGCTCTGAAATCAATGGCCGATTCACATAATAGGACCACTGTTGGCCTCAACCAGAGTCTCCCTCAGACATAATGCTTCATATCTTGGGTCTGAGCTCACTCGCTGGTGATGTTGAGCCTATGAAGGATCCTTTCCCTCACCTGTTGGCTGTTGAACTCTGGGAGCTTTGAGCTGGGAGTGGTGGATGAGAAGAGATAAACAATGTGGCATCTTTATAAATGTGGCTTGATGTCCAGTGATCTTGACTACTGGATGTCCTTACTTGTTATGTCACAACATCTGGTTGGCTTACATAAAGTCATAAGGGTAAATTCATGGAACCGCTCATTCAGTCAGTCCTTGGAGAAAATTATTATCAGCCCAGACATTCCTCAGCCACTTTTCCCTGGGGGCAAAAATGTCTCCCAAGGCCTCACATAAACCTCCAGTCCTGGGCTAAGGACTTTTGGTCCATGGTGGGCAGATTTTTATAGCGGTACCAGGATAACTGGACAGGCTATTCTCACGATTCACTTGTTTTGAAAACAATGCCCTAGTGTTACAAGTAACTGCCAATTACTGATCCACACCCCACAGACCCTAGAAGGTCCTTCGTCACAGTAGATCACCTTATGCTTGGACTAAAAAGTATTTATACATATATCCTAACACAAAAGAACTACGATCCTCTTAGGCTATAACAAGACCTAAGGCGGTCGAACGTGCATCCATATGTGCCCCTGAATTAAGATGTCAGAGGAAACCAGCCTCTAGATGCCACCATAACCATTTCAAACGACTGGTTTGCATGTAAAGACAGCTGTAGGCCTCCAACAGAGCTCCCTTGGGCTTTGTCCTGCTCGGGCATATATCACCATCTTTCCAGTGTTAATGCACCCGCTCACACTCCACTTATCAAAAGAAGTGGATCAGACAGGTTTGTCTTGCAAGTTGATCTCTACTCCTGCCCTTCCTGAAACCACCCTCCTCATTTATCCAGGCTTGGGACCGGCACTACGGGTACACTGGCTTTTAACCCCTTTGTGGCTGGGTTTAATAGAGTAATATGAAAAAAAAAGTAGATTAAAAAAATAAAATTAAATAAAATGCAACTCAATAAAAATAAAGAACAGCGAAATCTGGATGAAAATAACATAATAATAATAATTAAAAATATATATATACAGCGCTATATAGTCATAAGTCATGAAACGTGAAAGGCAGACCAAATAAGTGAGTTTTTAATTTGTGTTTAAAATTATCCACGTCACCAAATGTTTTGGTTGTAGTTGATGGGACAACTAAAAGAAAGGAACCAGAGGATCTGAGGGGTCGTCCTGTATTGTAAATCGTGATCATGTGTCTAAGATATTCCAGCCATGTAGTGTCTTATAGACTGATAAAGGACTTTTAAAGCCAGTGTAATGACTTTAAAGTAGGTATAATGTGTGCTCTCCTTCTGAGCCTCGTCAACTGAATTAACTGCAGCTGTTGTATTGTGTTCTCTGAAAGACCAGAAATGAGAAAGATACAAAAGTCTAACCTGTTTGTAATCAAAGCGTGAATCAGTCTGTCTGTGTCGCTCAGAGAGAAAAACGGCCTCACCTTGGAAAATTTTTAAATCACAAAAAACATTTTTCTGTGACTGCTTGCTTCAGATGGTTACTGCCGTTGTTGTGTGAATGATGTCCAAATTCAGTGGTCTGGTGCTGCTGTTGTAGCTTTTGGCTCTTATGTTTATGCCCAGCAGGTTTCTTCTCTGAAGGAACCATACTAAATCCTACTACGTACATCTTATGATATTTCTGCTTTCTTGGTGGTGGTCTGTGTGAATGTTTATCTTTGTAAGGATTTCAGTAAACTCTGTATTTTTGCATTGTTTTTTAACATGTTTTTTCATCATTTTTTCCAGTAAAATTAATAAAATGAGCAGGAGATAATAATAAATAATAATAAATTTAATTTTGTAATGCACTTTACATTTGGATCAAATCTCAAAGTAATGATAGCAGAATGCACGAAGCCAGAGTGTGGCAACTAAACATAGACCTATTTGTAGTTTTGTGGATAGGTTGCTTTGCTTATTTATGTAGAGAAAAGCCTTTTTCAGTTTTGTGTGAAGATTTTTGTTGATTTCGTAGTGTTATTTATTTCAATAACAAAAAAAAAAAAGGAATTCAAATGATTTATTGTCATGTGCAAAAGTAAACAAATAAATTGAGCAAATTTTGAAAATCCTTACTTCACTATGTTCCCATATCTCTTTGTGAACTGATTATTTTGTAGAAATCTGTATTAGTATTTATTGTTTAATATTTAATAAACAATAACACGAGTGTGAGGGTATTCAAATAAATTGGTAAGTAAGTCAGAGATATTATATATATATATATATATATATATATATATATATATATA
>VRLP01009697.1:0-11914 GCA_009660295.1 Lophius piscatorius
AAAATGTTTATTAGACTTTTTTTTGGTTCTATCAAGTCTATCATAATTCAATTTGGTGGTAAAATATTCTACTTATAGAATAAGACTTTCTCATTAGTCATGGTTAATGCCTCCTCCTCTGTGGCTCAGTCTGTGGCGTCCCCCAGGGCTCCGTCCTTGGCCCCTTACTGTTTTCCAAACACATGCGGCCACTGGGTCACATTATAAACAGGTTCAGTCACTTTATTTTCCCAAATCGAGCTCCACCAAAAAGCTGAGCAGGACATCAAAGGGTAAAACTGAAATCTGTCGTAGGTCTTCAACAAACATTCTCCTGAGTGGAGGTAAACAAAAAAAAAAAAAGAAGAAGCATCAAAGCACTAAAATATATCTGACAAGCAGATTTTCATCTGGATCCCAGAGGCAACAGTCAAAACGGGTCCATACTGTTGAATTTAAAAGTCAATGACTTCGTCTGGAGCTTTGAAGACGGGACGAATCGGGTCCGATCAGAAGCTGATTTAGGAGGTAATTATAGCGCGATTCCAGATATGTGGCTTAAGCCCACGGAGGATTCCTCTCAATGAGGAGGATTTGAAATATTAAAGGTGAGATTGCAGCGGGGGGATATTTCCTCGAAGCGGGCAATAAAATAACTCATTAAAACGTCTCGTCTCCGAAGACAGAAGATAAGCAACTAGGTAAAGGAGGGCGCGTTCTGACAAAGACAAACCCAATAACCTCCACAGCCGGGTTTTATCATTGAAATCAGCCTTTTATCCAGGTTTTCTGATTCCACGTCAGGACCTCCTGCTCAGCAGAGAACGACGTGGACTTCAGCAAGAAGGAGCGGATGAAGAAGACTTTTTCTACAGAGTGTTCCTCACATTGTTCTGGAAGCAGACTCAACCCAGAACCGGACACCAGAGATGACACACGATGTTAACTTAAAGAAACAAAGATTTTAAACCATTATTTGTGTCGAAATGAACTCAGATATTCCTCCTTCAGCAGCAACATCTACAACAAAACCCCCCCAAAAAACCTGAGAAGGTCTTCTCAGGGCCTACCACGGCATCCCAACGAGGTTCAGTTCCGGACATTGACTAGTCCACTCCAGAACTTTAAATGTATACCTTTTGACCCATTCAGAGGTCGACTTGAGCTTCAGTTCACAGAAGCTCAAGTCTGTGAAGATCGAAGACATTCTCCTTCAGAATTTTCAACCAGAGACCTGAATTCATGTTTCCCTCAAAGTGGGTGAGTCGTCCTGGTCCTGAAGCAGCAGGTCATCTCCGCAACGTTGGACTGCCGCCTCCATTTTGGACCGTAGGTCTGATGTTCTTGTAGGGCAAAGCTGTGTTTGGTTTCCACTAAAAGTCCCAAAAAGTCTGAGGGTCATCAAGTTGCATTTTGTCAAAATCCAGACAAGCCTTGATGTTCTTCCGGGTCAGCAGTGGCTTTCTCCTCAGCACACTCCCATGATGCCAAAGTGGAGCCATGACCTCTGACCTTTATTGAGGTGAGAGAGGCCCGCTTTACCTTTGATGTTTTGTTTGGATCTTCTGTGACTTCCTGAATGAACCTTCATCGTGCTTTTGGGAGGAATTTTGAAAGGGGGTCCACTTCTGAGAGGGTTCATTATTGTTCCAGGTCTTCTCCGTGTGTAGATAATGTGTCTCACTGAGGATCCGTTCAGTCCCAGAACTTTAGAAGCAGCTGTGGAACCTTTCACAGACTGATGGATTTCAGTCACCTTGTGGATTTTTGGAAGAGTGCTGCTGATGAGAACCAGGAGACAACTTCCTGTTACTGAAGATGGTCCCCTTAAGTGATGATGGTTGAACAGGGCTGGTAGGGATCAGGTCTGGGCGGGTCTAGTCCAGCTGGAACCAGTAAATGCAGTTTGGTGGCTTTTAGGATTTGGTGTCTAAGGGGGCGGGGCCTCTTTCACACTAACACAGTGGAATCTTGAACCGTAAGGTAAATCTTTGAAACTTGACTTCACGCCGATTGTTTCCATGTTTAATTTGGTTGGAAGATCCAACAAACTTTAGTCGGTGGTCCGTTCTTTTGTGTCGGCATTATGGTTCTACACCGCGGCGTTCATCTCGTTCAGGCTAACATTCTGTGGACTTTATCTCTTTGCTCTGATCATTAATTTTCTCAGTAGTTGTTCTGTAAAATTAGACATAATGACCTGCTTTGTTTTGAAGGGGAGGCGATGAAGGAGAGGGGGCCGCAGCCTCTCTCTCTCTCTCTCTCTCTCTCTCTCTCTATCCCATCAAGCAACAGGCTCGATTAAACGCCGTGGATAACCTGACCTTCCTCTGTTCCTCAGCTCTGGAGCGGCGCCGCAGAAAGATTTCCGATCGGCTGCGCCAAAAAGCTGCTTGACTAATTTACTCGTTTCCAGAGGAGGCCCATTCTGCGACAAGCATCAGGCCCGGCGGGCGGGGGGGGGGGGCGGAGTCTCTTTAAAACAGGAACAAAGTGTGACACCAGGAGGGAGCAGAGAGAATAGGAGACAGATAAGGAGAGAGGGGCGAGGAAGAAAGGAGGCTTTACTGTAGCCGCCGCGCCGCTATCAGCTTTTCTACACTGACAAAGGCAGAGGCTTCACGGCAGATTGTTTAATTACGATTAAGATCATTCCCACAGACTCGGTACCACTGGACTGCTGCCGACGCACCAACGCAGCTTTTAAGTGTAAGAGAAAGCACTGTAATCAAAAAACAGCAGGATGAAGAGGCCAAAAGTATGTGGACACACCCCTTTTAATGATATAAACACCATGTTGTGTTCCTGTAACTGGACTATTTTAATCCATATTTATAAGAACATTGGAGATCAGACTCTTTCCCTTTTCTTTATATTTACACAAACGTTATTCCTTTATTTAAGGTACATGTGTATTTTTATTGTGTATTGTGTCTTATGTAATATATATATATATACACACATATACATATATATATATATATACATATTATACAGTGTATAATCACAGACACGGTCTGTGGTTCTGAGCTTTCAGAAAGCAAACACAGATGACGGCCATAAATCAGAAACTTCTACCTGAAACTAAAATGACAGCTTCATCCGTGTTTGGACGGCTCTGCTGACGCGCCTCAGTCGCACATTTCTGAAGGGGGGGGGGACGCCGCGCTCAGGCTGTCAAATCTAAGAAAAATCTAACCGTTGCACGGTCGGTTGATCAAAGTGTCGATGAGGACCTCGGAGACTCCGTCTCCTCATGTTGAGCAGGAGTACAAGCTGCTGGAGCGAGGACGGCGGATGTGGGGAGGACAGACGAGCCTTCAGATAAATGCTTCCCGCAAACAATATGGAGAAACGGCCGGGGAGGAGATGGGAAAGATTCGGCTGTTCTTCTGTATTATTTACCGCATGAATGATTCAGATTTGACGCCGGCGTGTTTTCATTAAATTGTCCTCTCTAGCTGTTTCATATCTCTCTGCTGCAAACAATGAGTGAAATATTCGCTCCGGCGTCCGCTTCGTAGTTTCAGGTGATCTGTACGAATTAACGCTCAGATAAATCCTCCTGTGACGCCTCCTCTGACATCCCATCAGAAATCCCAGAGAGCTCCGAGGAGGAAATCTGATCCCTAGTTTGACCCAGAGGCCCGAAGGTTCTGGAGACTCTGAAGGCCGGTTAATGTCAATCATATGACTACAAAGAGACGTCACATGACCCGAAAGACTCAACGTGTCACTACAGAGAGACTCAATGACTGCAAATAAGCCAAAAATGATGGCAAAGAAGTCTCGAAAGATCGAGACAGTATGACGACGGAATCCGAATAGATTTCAATGAAAGCAAGAATACGTCAAGAGATCCAAAAAAAAGGCACAAACTGCAACAAAGAGACATAAAACAGTTTTTAAAAGATGCAAAGGACAACAAAGAGGCGTCAAATCACCCGCATGACTCAGTGTCAGCACAAAGAGACTCAGAATGACTACAAATATGCTCAAGAGAATGTTAAATACGATTCAGAGAGAATCAAAGGGACTGTAAAAGGACTCAAAATTCATTTGAATAAAAAATTAAACAAGTCAAAATATCTAACAGAGGCACAAACAACTAAAAGAGATCAAGAAAATACTAAAAGCAGATCCAAGACTACAACAAAAAGACATAAAACAGCATTTAAATGATGGAAGTGATTACAAAGAGACGTCAATGGACTCAAAGTTTGAGAACAAAGAGACTCAAACAATGAATTTCTGACTCTCCAAAGGATGAAAAGTCAAAAAGCAACTAAGAAAATGATGCAAAACTATAACATGGACAGAAAACAATCTTTGAAATATGCAAATATCCACAGAGACATCCAACATCAAAGAAGGAAAACGATTACAAAGACACAAAAAGTTACGAAAGGGCAAAATAACAAACAACTTCAAAGACAAACTTAGATTATTCCACTTTACTTTTAGTTACACTCAAGTCATACTTCAAAAATAGAGCGATGCAGAACAACTTTAAAAACCTGTTAATGTGTGAGTAGACTTATAATGGAAAAAAAAAACTTTTAGAGAGATGCAAAACATCCACCAAGAGACGTAAAATAATATTTTAAAGACCAAAAACACAAGTAACCCAGGTTTAAGAAATCTTCTTACAGATTTCTCCATCAACATTTCAGTTATTGCCAGCCTCTAGATCTACTGACAACTCCAACAAACTCTCTGAGTATTTCTCAAATACTCTGTAGCCGCTCGTCTCCTGCGCCTTCCACTTCAGCGTCTCTCTTCAGCCCACTGAGCTCCCCAATAAAGGAGCATCAATCATCATTATTGCGGTCGGTCAATGCAGTTCTCTCATTTTAGTGTATGAAAGTTGTTCATGTATATTTTACATATGTGTGTATTTAATTGTTGTCACAGTTTCTGGGCCGATCTCTTGGCAAAGTCACTCTTGGAAAATAGATTTTAAATCTCAATGAGGATTTTACTTGGTAAAAATAAAGGTAGTTTATCAAAGGAATCAAAGAACCCTTGAAACTCCACCCCCAAAGAAAAATCAAAGGAATCAAAGGATCAAAGGCAGCAATGGCCACATTGTGACGTCACTAGTCCCCAACCTATTATTTTATGTTGTTTCATTTTAAATGCTGCAAATCACGTAATTTCACCAAAATGTATGGATAAAATGTCATTAAAATCCATCCGGTAGTTTTTCTGTTATCTTGCTCTGAACAAACAAACAAACAAACAAACAAACAGACAAACGCCCAGGAGAGAAAACAAAACCTTGTTGGTGGAGGTAATATGTTTAAAGAGATACAAAACAACAAGTTTAAATAAGAGGGTTGTTTATTTTTCAAACAGGTAAAATACGGATGTGATTCAGTTTTTGGGGTTAAATGATGGAACTGATTGAACCATGAGATGAAAACCCCTCTTTAGTTTCAAAAGGGCGTAGAAATGTAAAATGATGGGGGATTATGATGTACTTTGATTAGATTGTTAAATATTTGAGGTATTATTTTTTTTGGTTTCTTAACACTCGTCTAACTGAAATGAATTAGATCCTAAAATATTCTATATAAGGAAGAAAAAAGGACTTTCTTGGTTCTGTTCGGCGGGTTCGTCTCACACATGGAAACATGTCGTCCATTTACACCGCAGCGGAAAACACATCTCCTCTCAGATTCCTCCTTCCTCACAATGAAACTCATCATCGCTGACGGAACGTACCATTAGGCCGCTGTGACGCTCGAATCAAGAAGAAAAAAAAAAAAAGTTAAGTGTAGGACTGAGACAGGAAGTCACCTCCTACACCCTCTTCAACCTCTTCTCCATCAAATGGATTCAAAGCTCCGGCTGGAGAGCAGGAATTAGTCGCGTGGTGCCGGAGAGAGAGAGAGAGAGCGTAATGGCGTTGCCGGGAGGCTTCGGGCCAATTGTGCGTAATGCTGCCGAGATGTTGAGGAGGCAGCTGTGCGAGATCGCGAGAGAGGAAATGGATTGGGCGAGCAAACAGGGGTAGTGGATTAGGTCTCAGATGAGGTTCCGTGTAAACACGTCTCCGTTCAGAGCGGAGGCGATAATAGCCTCCGTACTGCCGCCGTAATAACGTGTCAACACCAGCATTCCAGATAGAGTCAACAAAAATACAAAGATTCTCCGCAGAAATGTCCTCTCATCGGTTCTGTGGAGCAAAACGGGCCTCATTTTTCCTGCGAGGACGGGCCAATCCAGCATCCTGTTATCACCAGGATCTAGTCCTGCTTTTCTTTATCGCTTTAATTCTACATTCTGTGGAATTTACAGAAGATTTCTGGCTGCTGTTGACAGAATTTTACCGTAAGACATGGTGACGATTCATAAATCATCACGTTAAAATACTATGAAAAAAATTACGGTAATTTGGCATATTACCGTATATTATACTGTTTTTTTTCTTTTTCTTCATGGTATTTTACCATAATGTCGTCATAATGGACATGGCATCTTTTACGGTAACATTCTTGTAGCTGCCAGTAATTTACTGTAAATTATTCAGCTTGTTTTTTGTTTTACAGTGTAAATAAAAGTTAGTAATTATTAGAACCATAGAAGTATTATTCCATCTACAACTACAGATTTTGCAAGTATGTACATTAAAATTTACGGTAAAAAGCAAAACCTGGAACCATTTAGCACGAGAACACCGTTGTTCCTACAGTAACAAGATACAAAAATACAGTATGGTCAAACAACAAGTATGAATTCATGGGAATTTACTGTTATTTTATGTAGTAAACAGTAAACAGGTGGACATTATGTCTATTTTAATCTTTCCACTGTTATTTACTATAAAATGTTCAACATGGCCACTGCATCTTTTACGGTAACATTCTGGAAACCACAGCTGCCAGTTTTTTTTTACTGTAAACTACTTCTTTTTTTTAGAGTGTAAGTACAAGTTCATTTAAATCCGCTTTTCCATGAGGGATGTTTTATTTTTGGACAGCAGTCCTTTATTGGACACGTCTGAGGTCACCGTCTCCTCGCCGCTCAGCGGTTTCATCAGCGTCTCTTTACGGTTGTCGGCTTCCACTGATTCTAACGTTATCAGCAGCGGCACAGTCAGCAGCCGGGATTTAACTCCTTTATTTCACACGCACACGCATTCAGCCGCCGGCTCTCAGTGTGGCCCGGCTATAACCAGGTTTTACATTTATTATAATTAGACCTGTTTTCTTTTTTTACAGCGTTCTCAGTCAGCGTCCTACTCTGAGATTTTTATTAAGGAAGCAGCGACGGTTACATAACCCGAGTGATTTTTATGACATTTCTGTTTTTCTCATTTGAATCCAACCTGATGAAATTAGTTGGTCTTGCAGCAAAGAATCAAAACTGATTCTGAGCCGAGCGGCAGAATGTTCTGAGCACTAACTCACTTTATAAATTATACATGTCGCAAAAAGCTAACATCGCTTTTTTGTTTATCGAGTCATGAGTGAGATTTTAAACCAACAGTCTAAGAAGCTTCCAGATACGACTTCCTTCTCGCCAGAAATATTAATCTCTGGATTGCAAATATTGGATCCAAACGGGACAAAACCCAAGACTTGACTTTAAAGGTGTGGCGTTCACTTTCCAGAACACAAGAGTGTGAGTGATAACAGGAAAGAGAGACACTGTGGGGGCAATGAACCGGCCCAGAGGAGACCGTCAGACCTCTGAAGGTTCTGCTGTGGTATCTGGAACGTCCAGCACGTCCTACAGATGCCGGATTGTACTGAGATCAGGAGTCTTCTGAGGCCGAGTCAGAACCTTGAACTCGTGGTTGTGTTCCTCAAACCATTCCTGCTGCGAGTCAGGGTGTTAAAGGTCCCGCCACATGAATATGGACTACAGGTTTCCCAGCAGAACATGGTCCAAAGCATCACAGATATTATTTACCTGCTTCTATCATGAACTTCAGGACCCCCCCCCCTCTGTCAGGTGCCATGGTAACCAGATAGTCAATGTTATTCTGAGGGTAACGGTCAGCGGTTGTAATGTTATGGCTGATTGGTGAAGAAAGCACCGGGGTCAAATCCATCCTGTGTGTGTGGTCGATGTCCATGTACCTGTGTGAGTGTGTTCAAAATCAAGACCTATAGGTGAGGGAGGGGCGGAGCCTATCCTCTCTCATGGGAGAGGCTCCGCCCTTCCTGATGAGACTAGAAAAGACTTGATGGTTCTGCAAAGTCTTCTTGTGTCCCCTGAGGAGAATTTATTCAGTGCTGGAGCACAAATCCAAATCAGTGCAGTTGCTCTCTGCGAGGGGGTCAGACCCCCCCCTATCCCTTTCGTCCAATTAGAGTATCTTGTAGACACTGTAACCCCCGCCCCCTTACCTCACAGCATGTTTGTCTAATTTTTGAACAATGGCGGCCGTGGAAAAACCAAACGCTCCATTAGCAGAGGCCGGTAGAAGAAGCCTCGTCATCTGAGCCATTAGGACATGAATATTTGATCGCCAGATAAAAGGTCTCTCGTACGTCAGCCAGCCGGAGCGTACCAACTGGAGGGCGTGGCGGCGCTCCTCGGCGGGTCGGACAGTTTTAGATCAGCAGAAAACCAACGGGTTCAACGCTTTTTTCATCCATTATTTACAACGCCGTCGCCAAATCAAATAATCTAAACTCACTTCTTCAGCGGAGCAGCTTGAAGCTTGTGTGCGAGCGCACAAATAATGAGCGCCCAACGGCAGCGCTGGGACACGAGTAGCGTTTGTGTGCGTTTGTGTGCGTGTGTGTGCGGCGAAGGCACAATGAACGTCTCAGAAGTACATTTCACTCGAGCAAATCCCATTTTCCTGAAACGTAGTACGCCAGGATCGACACACAGCGATCAAAGAGGGTTATTAGCCGGCGCTCATTAGTATCAGGATCACTAAGAATCTCATTAGTGCCGCGACTGAACGGAGAATAATCCATTTAAGTAAGAGAAACTACAAACAACACATTTCTCAGGCTCGGTCCGTGAATGAAGGAAAGGAAGAGAACGAAGAGACTGAGAAGGATCGCAGACACAGAAGGAGACGCAAAGAGACGCCAGAGTTGAGTTTGATATTCACGGCCTGAAGAGCGAGGCTCAGAAAGAACTTCAATAAAACCAGCAGAAAGTGTGAAGAACCGTAAGAAGGTACAAAAACGACGGCAAAGAGACGCAAACTACCAGAAGAAAGATTATTATTTCTTCTGGTAACATAGAATATTGGGTTTAAATTGAGAAAACTACAAATGTAAGAAGTGATGTTTCTCTGACCTCACAAAGTTTTGGGGTCGTTGTCATCACAGCTGTGATGATGTCACATGTACTTCCTGTATGACGGCCCTCCACAGAGGCTCAGCGGTGAAACGCGGCGCGGCACCTGTGATGGATCAGGGACCACAGCTGCCCTCGGTTTAATTTCTCTGCAGTGCCCAGAGTCTCCTGCTCATCAATAATAAAGAGGCTGGTGCTGATCCAGTCTAACATTTCACTCGCCCTCAGACCTGCAGACCCTCAGACTGCAGAACAAGTTCGTCTTCACTATGGAGTCACTCACAGGCTAAGAGAGGCTGCAGTCCGCCGACACGACTGTCAGATTCATGAGGTCATGGATGAAGATCGGTCACTCAGGTGTGGATCCGACCTTCATGGACCTCCTGCAGAGAGGTGGGGGTCTGTGCCTGGATGGATTTGTGCCTCATCTAACTTGAGACCTGATTTGTTTTCAGATTTTCACTCTTTTGGTAGCTGTCCATTCAAACCCCACGCCGCTTCTGGCTTCATAAATGAATAATGATGATCCTTTTTGCAGCCTTCTCTTCTAATCTGCAGAAAAGTCTTCATCCAAAAAAATCACACATCTTTTTTTCATTCAACTTAACATTTCTGGAGAAACACCTCGGCGGCATTCTCCTCACCGTCTGAAGAACGCGAGGACATATAACGACGAGGGAAAATGATCCCAACCTCCAGAGAGTCAACACTGATCAGTAAACATGTTATTTACAGCTGAGATAAGATCTTCTCTGCAGCCTCCAGGCTAACAGCGTTAGCACGCAGCTGAGCAGCAGAGCTCTGTGGGATTCATCTCAGCTAGCGGTGAATGTAGCTTCCTTCTGGTTTGTGTCTCCACTTCAGGCGGGGGCTTTTAGCTCAGAGGCAACATAGAAGAAGATTTCATCTTAAGGATGGTGTAAATATATATATGTATATATATATTTTTAAAATCATCTTAAGTAACTCAAAGGTTCTGCAGACGAGCGTCACGCCGTTCGATACGAATCAAGTTATGTTTGGTCTCAATCATACTCCGATACATTCCGGCCCAGTTGACAGAGGTGTTAGAACTTTGCCAAAAGAAAGACAGGATGGAAACAACCGATACATCAGTCAGCCAAAACATTACGACCACCTGTGTGCCGTATTGTGTGTTCTCACACTTTTCGGTCTCTCCTTCTCAAGACCACTGCGTTAGCCAACAGACCAGGCTCGCCCAACAAGACCTGCAGTTCTGGAGATTCTCCGACCCAGTCATGGAGGCATCGTGATTTGGTCCATATCATAGTCCTTCAGAGCCTCACGTGTCAATTTTTCCCCACTTGTAACCATGGTAACCAGGTAATATATCCCACCCACTGACATGTAACCATGGTAACCAGATAATATATCCCACTCACTGACAGGTAACCATGGTAACCAGGTAATATATCCCACCCACTGACAGGTAACCATGGTAACCAGGTAATATATCCCACCCACTGACAGGTAACCATGGTTACAAGTCCCGGATCCAGCGACTGTTCATCAGGTCCATCTCAGACCCGGATAGGTTCTGTGGTTTGTATGGGTCAGAGTTAAACTGCTGCTAACTGCTCAGGTGTTTCACATTACAAGGCCTTAAAATACAACCACATGCTTTCCTAGTATGCCTTTAGTGTGAAAATCTCACCAGGAAGTGGCGATTAGATCAATGACGCCAGAAACGTCAGGAGATGGTTTGGATCTCCACCGGCTCTGGAAAATGAGTGGTACCCTCAATCAAGGTCAGGCCAATGTCAAACTGTCGCCATAGAAACACAAAATAGATGAGTTTATTAATTATGGTGGGATAGTTTAGATTTGAAAAGATTAATTTTTGCATATTTACAAGAGTCGCTTCCGGAAACGAAGCTCGCTTCGTTTGAATTGACAAAAAGACGTGAGCTTAAGTTTCTTCTGCAGCAGACGGCGCTCCAACATATGGCGGCACAATCTGTTAAAGATACGGAGGAGCTTTAATGTTGCCCTCCACACTTAAGAGTGGAACATTTTTCCCCATAACATGAATATTAAAAATGTTAACAATCCCATTATACCAACAGACAACAGAGCAGCAGATGTTTGAGGAGCGCCGCCGTTCAGGGAGGATCGTGGAGCGTGGTTCTGGACAGACGGACAGATGGATCGCTCCATTTGCAGAGGGGACGCGAGTGATTGAAGATGTGTTTGTGCGGCGAAGACAAGCTCATCGGAGTAGATTTAAAGTCTGGAGCCGCTGCTCGGATGTTTCATAAATGTACCGAGACCCGGCCCGTTATTTGAAATCCAAAATAATAATTAAGATTTTTTTTCAGCTGCTTCCACCAGAGGAGACATATTGATCTTCTGAAAAGTAATCTTCATCCGATGTGGGACGTTATAGGACTCTGAGTGACACTCGATGAGAAGCGGGGGGGTTCTAAAAGCTCTCCTCCACATCAAGAGCTTCATCGATTCTTCTTCACCTGAAACGTCCTCACAGCGGAGCAGAACATCCACTGTGTTTATGACATCCTTATAATATCATCTAGTTAAGAACCTGGACTGTTTCTCTGTGTGAACCTGGACTGTTTCTCTGTGTGAACCTGGACTGTTTCTCTGTGTGAACCTGGACTGTTTCTCTGTGTGAACCTGGACT